>PVKH010006733.1:0-15289 GCA_004027955.1 Chaetophractus vellerosus | reverse complement strand
ACATATTCTTCTTCATATTTCGTTCACACCAGTGAGACCATACAATATTTGTCCTTTTGTGTCTGGCTTATTTCACTCAGCTTAATGACCTCAAGGTTCACCCATGTTGTCGTGTGTGTCCCAATTTCACTTCTTACAGCAGCATAGTATTCCATCATATGTACATACCACAGTTTGTTTATCCACACATTGGTTAATGGACACTTGGGTTGTTTCCATCTTTTGGCAATTGTGAATAATGCCACTATGAACATCAGTGTGCAAATATCTTTTTGAATCACTGTTTTCAGTTCTTCCGGATATATTCCTAACAGAGGGATTGCCAGATCATATGGCAGTTCTATATTTAGCTTCCTGAGGAACCACCAAATTGTCTTCCACAGAGGCTGCACCATTCTATATTCCCACCAACAGTGAAGGAGTGTCCCTATTTCTCCTTTTAATGGCAACTGATTTTCATCAAGGGTCACTCAAAGAGGCAAGAATAGTCTCTTCAACAAATGGTGCAGGGAAAACGGGATATATATGTAAAAACTGGTGGTCCCCTACCTCTTGCCATATAAGAATATTAACTGAAAATGGATCAAAATCATAAATATAAGAAATAATCTATAACTCCTAGAAGAAAATATAGGGAAGTATCTTCAGGATCTTGTGTTAGGCAATGGTTTCTTAGACTTCACACCAAAAACACAAGCATCAAAAGAAAAAATAAATAAATGGGACTTCAAATTTTAAACTTTTGTGCACCAAAGGACTTAATCATAAAAGTAAAAAAAGAATCTATAGAATGCGAGAAAATATTTGGAAACCATATATCTGATAAAGGTTTAATAACCAGAATGTATATAGAAATCTTACAACTCAATAACAAAAAGGCAAACAACCCAATTTAAAAAAATGGGGAAATGACTTGAATAGATATTTCTCCAAAGAAGATATATAAATGGTCAAAAAAGCACATGAAAAGATGCTCAACATCATTAGCCATTAGGGAAATGCAAATCAAAAGCACAATGAGATACCATTTCACACCCACTAGAATGGCTATTAAAAACAAGCAAACAAACAAACAGAAAATAACTAGTGTTGGAGAAGTTATGGTGAAATAGGAACACTCATTCACTGTTGGTTTGGAAAGTAAAATGTGTAGCCATTGTGGAAAACAGTTTGGTGACTCCTCAGAAAATTAAGTATTGAATTACCATGTGACCTGATAATTCCACTTCTAGGTAAATACCCAAAAGAACTGAAGGCAGGGACTTGAACAGGTGTTTGTCCACCAATATTCACAGTGGCATTATTCACAACTGCCAAAGATGGAGGCAACTCAAATGTTCATCAACAGATGAATGGATAAACAAAATGAGGTATATACCTACAATGGAATATTATTCAGCTGTAAAAAGGAATGAAATTCTGATACCTGCTACAACATGGCTGAACCCTGAAGACAGTATGAAATAAGCTTAGACACAAAAGGACAAATACTGTTTGATCTCACTTATTTGAAATAATTAAAAGCCAGAAACTAGAATACAGGTTTCCAGAGGCTGAGGTGGGTAGGAAATGGGGAGTTAATGCTTAATTGATAAGAGTTTCTGGTGTTGCGAAAGTTTTGGTAATGATTGGTAGTGATGATAACACAACACTGTGAATATAATTAACACTACTGAATTGTATATTTGAAAGTGGTTAAAGTTTTGATAATAGATGGTAGAAATGGTAACACATTTGTGAATGTAATTAATTAACATTGTGAATGTAATTAACACCACTGAATTGTATATTTGAAAGTGGATATTTTTAGGTTGAATATATGTTACCAGAATAAAAATTTTAGAAAACCATAGAACTATACAACACAAAGAGTGAACCCTACCGTAAACTATGGACTATAGTTAATAGTATAATTTATAAAAATATTGTTTCATCAATTGTAGCAAATGTACCACACTAATGAAAAATGTTAATAACAGAGAAGACTGTGGGGTGTGGGCAGGTACTTTCTGTGTGATTTTTCTGTAAACCTACAACTGCTCCAATATAAATAAATAAATAAATAAATAAATAAATAAAATAGGCTCTGGCTCAGTCAATAACAATTATTTAAAAATTTAAACAAGTCAATAATCAGATTGAGCAATGTCAGGAGAGCTCTACAGATGTGGCAATTTATAAGATATGTTTGGCTCTCTGAGATATTGATTGATCTAAAGATACTGGAATCTTATACATTTTATTGTATTTTAACACTATCACATGGATAGAAGAAAGTTCATATCTTACCTGTCCTTTGGCAAAGCCGCAAAGAAGTCTTGAGCAATCATTGTTGATACTGAGGGCAGAGATGGCACCATACTGGCCTCCAACACTAGTGCTACCCAGACAGAGACGCAAAGCTTGATTCTGATCTAAAGAAAGTAGTTGTAAAGTCAAGAGAAACAACGGGAAGAAAGTGAATAAATCTACATAATAGAGGCATGTTTTCAAAGACCTGGGCAATGACAAGAATCAAAAGAAGGAGATGTGACATTACATTCATTTTAAAAATATATTTACTGAGTAAGCATCTAGCATTGAGTTAGAACTAAGAATACAGGAAAAAAACAACAACAAAACAATGATGCATGGCTCTACAAGGAAGTATTATACAAAACTTGTTAATAAGTTAAAAAAAAAATCCATAGTAAATCTCTATCTTCTTGAACAAACCAACTATCTTTCATCCATCTCATCCAGAATTATATTTCTTGCTATTTTAATATACAAGGTTATCAGGGGAAACCTTTTTTTTTTTTCAAATATCTTTAAAACTCCAGAAACCTAAATTTATCAATTTAGAATCTGGCTGAAATTTACATTTATATTATCCATGAAGAAAAGGTTTACTAAACAAATTAAAAGTTCATATATAATTACAGAGGAAATGTTTAAATTACTTAAGGAAATTATTTTCAAGTATCAATATTTGATCTGCATAACACAAATAATTCAAATCTCCACTAGACTAAGTTCTTTAAGAGCAAGGATCTTGCCTTAATCACCTCTAATTTCCCAGGAGGCACCCAAACATTTATTATATTTTATTATCTAATAATTAAAAGAAATTCCTGCCTTCTCCTAAGCAATTCTAATTTTGTATAGAGTTCATTATTGTACCCACTTGAAAACAAAATAAAAATTTTAAGTGTAATACAGCATGGCTATATCACTAATTGTTTAGAAAAAAGTCACAACCCGGGGTTCTCTCAAATTCTCCCAACACTTGTTTGTGCCCCCTTTATCTACCTACATGCTAGTTTTTGGATCTCTTAACTCCCTATTAGACTATGATCTCTCTGAGGCCTGAGATTATGAGTGAATTAACGTGTCCTGAATTCCTAGCTTGGTACTTTGCACTCAGAGGACATCTCACAATCATCTGAATAGCTTCCACATTTGCAAATCTTCCTTCTACCAGGGTAAATCTGGTTATCAAAACAGCCTAAAGACATTCATTCCCAAGTGTGGAGCTTAGAGTTACACACCCCAGAAAAACATGTTCTTAACCTTAACCCATTCTTGTGGGTGAGAATCCACTGTAAAAAGGAACTTTAGTTAGGGTTCTTTTTAGCTAGGGTGTGGCCAAATGAATCAGGATAGGTCATAATCCTATTATTGGAGACCTTACAGAAAAAGCCACAGAGAGAAAACCATTGGAATCAAGAAGCTGGAAGTCAATGGAACCCAGAAGAGAAAGGACATATTGCCATATGTGGGAAAAGCCAAGGACCCAAAGATGACTGGCAGCCAGTCCCAGAATGCCACAATCCTTAGGGAGAAAAACATCACTTTGCTGATGCCTCAATTTTGGACTTCTCCTAGTCTCAAAACCATGAGCCAATAAATTCCCATTATCTGAGCCAACCTATTGTATGGTATTTGTTTTAGCAGCTGGGAAATTAATACACCAGGTCTATGGAATAATATTAGGTAAGTCCTCTTGCCAGTCCAAAGTGAACGCTTGTAAGAGTAGTTTTGTGTTCATAAAGTGGCTAAAACAGCAACCCCCAACCCCTGCAATAAGGAATTCTGAAACAATTAGTGGTTGTATCCTATCTGGCACACAGAAACTATTCAATTATTTTTTAATCATTTAAAATTTTTGCCTTCTAAGGTAAACATTCAAAAGGATTAAAACTCATAAATACACAAGGTCTGATCTATTTAAGAAGTCATTGTCTTTATTCACATCTAGTACTCTATAATTACAGATTTTTCTCTATACATCTAGACTAGCCTCCTCTACTTTTCCTCCCTCCTCCAGTTTAATCCAAATTACTAAAATTCCCCTCTCTTCTATAATTTCCCCAACTCTAAATTTGATTTCACATGTTATTTTGCTCCATTGAAACTGCCTGCCTAAAATGGTGTTTTCCATCATCCTTATATGGTTAGTGGATTCTCCACATACTTTATTTTTCAAACTGGCATGACATGATGGTTGAGCAGTAGTGTTCTATAGATGCCACTACTTTGGGTTAGCTGAATGGCAACAGGTGGACTGGAAGTAAGAGGACAAAGATAGAGGCTGGTATGAAATTTCATACTAGCTTCACAAAGAAACCACTCAAGTCTGAGCTGCCTGCTTTAGAGGCACAGGATAGAGTCTGAATAGCACACCACTGGGATCCTTTGTAATCCCTGCTTTGAGAGCCAAACTTTACACAGTTCTGATCTACCAATATTTAAACATGCTCCCTATTTCTTTCTGATTCAACAAAGTTCATACTTTAAATTAGATTAAGTATTCTCATAACTCAGAGAAAGTATGAACAGAATTGAGAAATATGATAAAATAGAGAAAAAGGATACCATAAGGAAGAAGAAATAAAGAAGAGTGGCAATGGAAGAGAGTAGAAAGTAAAGGGGCATACCTAAATTCTAGATTTAAAAACCCAAACATGGCTGGGTTTTCCTGCCTGTGGTTCCCATGTACTGAAAACTAGCTAAGGAACTACAGAAATGATCCCTGAGTAGCAATGCTTCAATATGTGTTCATCAATAACAACAAATGTACCACACTAATGAAAGATGATGTTAATGTGGGAGGGGGAGGGGGAAAGAGTGGGGCATATGGGAATCCCCTATATTTTTTATGTAACATTTATATAATATAAAGCATCTTTAAATATAAAAAACAAACAAACAAAACATTTTAAAAAAATAAGTGAATCAAACAAACAAACAAAACTAGCTAAGACAG
Organism: Chaetophractus vellerosus; assembly: GCA_004027955.1. NCBI lineage: Eukaryota > Metazoa > Chordata > Mammalia > Cingulata > Chlamyphoridae > Chaetophractus > Chaetophractus vellerosus. The sequence continues at coordinate 10,041 of PVKH010006733.1, read as the reverse complement.
GGAACTAAGTCATTAACCACGGTCATTCCTGAAATGAATATTAATTTCTATTCCACAGGGTTATGTCAGTGAAAACACTCTCAATCTTTTTCTTGATTTTTATAATGTGCTCATATAATATGCCCCTGTATAAGGTAGCATGGCTGTGAAACCAGACACCTGGATTTTAATCCTACCTCTACTCCTAGAGAGTTACAGGCATTGCAACTATTTGCCTGGATAATCTTAGGAAAGTTACTTAATGTCTCTTAGGCTCACTACCCTTTTTTATGAAATTGTAGAAAACACACCTTACCTCATTGTGTTGCTAAGAGTAATAAATTAGTAAAATAAGATAATGCATAAAGGAGTCTATCAATGTCTCTCAAATATTATTAGCTTCTCATCACAAACTAATTTATAGATTATATTCACCCACACAAAAAAGAAAAAAAAAAAAAGGAGATAATGGTGAGAGAGGTAATGGACAATGTATAAAATGCCATCTATTTTAACACCCCAAAAATATTTCTCAATTTTTACTGCTGTCTTATAATTTTATCTTCATAACAAACTTGCTATTGTATGATTCAGAATCAATCAGACAGGGTAGAATTTCTGTGGAAAGAAGAAAGCAGAGGCTTATTGGAGAGGTTTCTCCTGCTACAGTAACTGAACATTCCAGTCAACAATTCTAGGAAAAGGTACTTGGCTAAAATAAACATAAAACCTCTTCAAACCACTAAAATTTTATAGTTATATAAAAAGAACAAAAGGACCTGCACAGAAGCAAGAAAGCTGAAAATCAGAGCTCTCTCCATGTTCTACCCCTCCAGCCTGTTCTTTATCTCATTAATTTAAAGGAAAAATTCTATTCATCCCCTACTCTCTGAAGTTTCCTTTGTCTAGCGTTGGGAAAAAGGTTTTAAATTAGTAGTACAGGGGGCCGGCTGTAGCCCAGTGGATAGGGCGCCGGTACACCACATGGGAGGCCCCGGGTTCGGTTCCCAGGGACCTCTCCAAGCGGGCCGACCGCCTTGAGGGGGCAAGCCACCACGGGCAGGGCAAGTCGCCCGCGAACAGAGCCGAGTCGCCCATGAAAAACAGAGCCAAGCCACCCGCAAAAAACAGAGCTGAGCCGCCCACGAAACGGTACAAAGCCGCCCACGAGCGGGGCAAGCTGCCTATGCGGTGGGCCGATTCAGTGCATCACCGCAACGGGGGGAGACAAAAAGCAGACCTAGAAGAACACAAAAATGAACACACAGCAAGAGCAAGCAGAAAGGGGGGGTATATGTAACGAAAAAAAAAATTAGTAGTACATCTAGTTTCATTTACAAAGTCACATAAAATCGTATTTGGTAGGCACTGTCAAAGTAGTTTAAAAAAAAATTGAAGTGGGTCCTTATGTAGCAGGTAACCCTGGGTAAGAAATAGGAAATGAGCTGTCACTTGTCCTATAAACTTAAGAGAGTTGGCATAAAGCTCAAATAAGAAAATGCACATGAAAAGTTTAAAAAGTGTCAAATTGTTATTAATGATAATAATATAAGCTTACCAACTAAGAGACTTGAAGTCCAGGTATCACAAAAAGCACATTTGACACTACAATGAGTTATATCTATTTCTTTTATTAGTATACATTTCAAAGAACACTTAGCTTAGGTAGATCTCAGCAGATTCTGGGCTTAAGAGTAATATGCTAAATAGCAAAGAAAAAAACATAAATAATGTTTAAAGTCTATAATGGCCCTAAAATCTAAATGTGAACATACATCAAGAATTTCTGCTAGTTCTCTTTCCATACACCAAAAATATCACAGTCCTTTATTTCACCTCTAATTTAACTAGTTCCCAAAGACTATCCAAGAAGGAAATGCCTGCATCCTAGAAGGAATCAAATTCAATTTTGTATACAGAACTCTACTTTCATCTGCCAGTATTCGCCATTCTTTAATACTACTCTTTTCTTACCCTTTATTCTTACAAAAATATTCTTACAAAAATATTCTCTAGGAAACAAATTTAATCAATAATCATAAAACAAAAAGTACTATTACCTGACCTCCATCGAACCAACTCTGAGAATTAAACTCTATAAAATTTATTGACTGAAGCCCAAGACAAACTGAATGCCCATCACTAACTGGCTATTTTCTAGAATGCTGATGCTTACCAAGAAAGAATCTGTGTGTTTATTCCCAAAACCTGCTCATGTCACTGTATGTGACTCTGTATGTAAAAAGCTTAATAAGTAAACTGATGAAATAAGAGTGGAAAAGAGAGAGCTGCTTTTTCTTTGAAAACTAAATGGATGAGCTAGAAAAACTTCAAGAAGAGTTGCATTTAAAAACCATCATGACCAGAAGAGATTTTTTGGTGAATAGTTTATTCACCACCACCACCAACAGAAAAGTTAAATAGCAAAACCACTGTAAATTAGAGTTCAGATGTAAGTAAACTGAAAAAATCTTCTCATTGATTTTTCAATTTAAGCAGAAAAACGGATTGTGGAAGCATGCCCAGGCAACAGTTTCCAATAAACCAAGCTACCACAGATGGTTAATGCTCCAAGCAGAATATCACTGTATTAGAAAAAGAGCTTCGGCTATTTAGTTGTCATTATAAAAACCTGGTTACAAAGAATATTAGGGTTTTAATAAGAGAGTTTTAAAGAATCACTGGAAAGTCTGGTTATAATATCTAAATCAGGAATAGGCAGAATTATACATCATTAAAAATATTATGAGTCTATTTCAAAATGGTTTGAACTGTGTATTTTTGTTGGTAAAATACAGTTTCTGGTCTCAGAGTAAATGAGCAGTTTGTAGTGACAGAAAATAAAGACAACCTCAATAAGGAAAAAAAAACTGTCATGAAATAAAGTATGAGACAACTGTAAAAGATTAAAGGAAAGTTTTGTTAAAATCTAGAAAAAGTGTGTCCTCATCAATGGCTTCACAAGTACCTAAACTTTTATCTCATTTTTAAAAAATTAAAATTTTAAAATTTATATGGCCCATTATTGATGTCGTTTATGCCAAAAATGATGATACAGACCTCCAACTGGCAGATATGTACTCAAAGAAAAGGTCTATACACAAAAATTAGAAGAAAATGAATATTTACATATTTTCAGACAAAATAAAAATTTGAAGATATGCATTATTTTATCATTTTTAACAATTCCCACTTCATCCAATTTTTCAATCAGCTTGTTTTTTTTTTTTCAATAAGCATGTCATAAGAAGGGCATTTACTGTAATTGATACCATTCTCTTTCAACATTAAAAGGGTCAAATGAAAAAGAGCCACTCATGCAAACCAAAATTACGATACCTTTTCCTTTTGCATCCATGGTGAAAAGATCAAGAGAGAGAGAAATGCAAGAAATCAGTTCAAAAATTCAGAGAAAAGACAGGTAAAATTTCAAGAGTATAAGTGACAAACTTTAGTTAATTATGGGAATGATACTAAATTTGATTTACTGATATCTGCATGATTATATTCCGATTTTGTTTATGGAAAAGGAGAGTATACACAATATTCAAATTATATCACAGTAAATAATTCTGTTTAAGTTAGATAGAAGCAAAAACAATTGCGATAAAATAAAGTATACAAACACCAGCCCAAAAAAAAAAAAGGGAACTAAAGATCTTGGGAAAGAGAGGCATCTTTAAGATTTGAACTTCTGAAAAACCCTGTATATAGGAAAGAGCCAAGATACACAATAAATGCCATAAGAGTAGGAAACATACATCAACATTTAAGAAACTTATAATGAAAACTCTTCTATTAACCCAGGCCCCTATTTCAAAGAGAATCTACTGATACTTAAACAAGTACAGTTCTTCCTGCGACACTTCCTCCTATAAGCAACAAAGATGTTTAAAAGAGATCAGTTCTAACCGAGACCCCTCACCTAAGCACTTCACAGTATTATGACTCTGCCATTTTTTCCTGGGCTTTCTCCAGCATATATCTTAATCCATTTGTTAGAAAGCATTGCCCAAACATCTGATTTCTATAATAATGAGTAAAATTTATTAAGTGCAATATTAAACACCCAAAGGACAACCAGAGTATCATGATTCTTCCTCAAAATGTCCACTTTGGCATGCTTTTTTCCATGGGACTGCAATGAAAAATTACTATCTTATCATATGTACAAGAAAACTGCAGGGTCTATACAAATGGGAAGCAGGCCCAAGGAAATAGTATCAAAAAATAATATACTCTTGGGGAGCGGATATGGCTCAAGTGGTTAAGCACCTGCTTCCCACATGGAAAGGTCCCAGGATTGGTTCCTGTTGCCTCCTGAAAACAAAACAAAACAAAACAAAACAAACAAAAAACAAACAAACAAACAAACAAGCAAACAAATGAAAAAATAACTCAGGGGAGCCAATGTGGCTTGGTGGTTGAGCACCAGCTTCCCACATACGAAGTCCTGGGTTCAATCCCCAGCCCCAGTACCTCAAATTTTAAAAAATTAAATTTTTAAAAAGATAATATATTCTTATTCCCCTGTTAGTTTTTATTTTTAAAGTATTCATTTTAATTTATTGTAAGCTCTACATGGGTTTGTGTATAAGCAGACACATTCTTACAGCCTTGTGATAAGGAAGGAACATTAAAGGAGAAAGAATTGAATACAAGTGAGTACTGGTAAGCAGGAAGAAAAATATCAATACACATGCATTGATCTAGGATTCAGGATTTCTTAATTCTGGACTTGGCTCTCTGTACATGTCACTTAACCTCTCTGGTCCTCAATCTCCTTATATGTAAAGTAAAGAAATTGAACTAAAAGATCTTTTATGTTCCTTCCCCAAAATTCTACCAATTTAATACCCAATTACACCCCCATAGGGACACAAGCATTCTTACAGCTGATAGCAGAGTACACTGGTAAAACTTTTACAGAGGACAATTATGCACAAGTCTTCAAAATGTTCATATCCTGACCCGAGCAATCCTTCTAGGAATTAATTCTCAGTAATCATGTACACAAAAATTTGGTAACAAAGGTGTTCACCACTTCACTGTTTACAAACAGCCTAAATGTCCTATGGGAGGAAATGATTAAATTGTGATGCATCCATTCAAAAGAATACCATGCAACCATTAAAATGATGTTACAAATAAATATATAATTACATGGAAAGATGCTGATTATAATGAAAAGGCAGGCTACAAATGAACACAATCTTATTTTGGGGTGTGTTCATGCATACATACATATTTTTAAAAAGACGAGAAGGCTATACAGAAATGTCAGGAATCATTCATGGATGGCAGATTTGGGGTATTTTATATCTTCAACTTTTTGCTAATCTATATTTTCTAATTTTTCTATACTATGAACACATATCAATTATGTGACAAGAAAAACTTATTTAAAGAATCAATTCTAAAATTCCTTACGGAGCATTATATTTTTATCTCTATTATTCTGATCCCCAAACAATAAAACACTATTATCAAAATCAATCACATTTGAAAAGACTAAGTGTTAAAGTCACATGTTAAATAAAGCGTTCGGCATAATAGAAAATTTATAAATAGAAAGTCAAATTGTTCAAAAACAACAGAAAATAACTAGTTATCCACTCATATGGTAAATAAAGTTGTAATGCCCACCAAGGTCAAACTGTGGTTCTGCTATCAAAGCATACACAGGAAATGCTTCTACAATATACTGTGGATTCCTTCTTTAAAAACAGTGTGATCAGGAATTCCATTTAAGAGAAATTCAAATGACTTAAAATCCAGAAGAGACCATCAAAATGACAGAAGCTATTATCTAAGAGTTTTTAAACAAACAAGACAAAATGTTCTGCTCATAGTATTGGGCTCAAAAGCACAAAGGCGCTCATGAAACTGAGGCTATTTAGTCTCAGGAAAAAAAATGAGAAAATACTTAAGACTATCTTCTAAAATACAAATGAAACTAGTTATGTTATCTTCTCAACCATGAAAAGAATGTGATTATGGACTAAGAGTTTCAGTTTAGAGGGATTTATAACGGAAATAAAGAAGACTTACTGAAAATTATGAGAAAGCCTGGGGATTCTCTTTCTCTAAAGATCTTTTAGGATACCCATTGCTCAGATATGATTTAGAATTTAAAAATCACCACCAACAACAACTAGAGGCAGATAAGATGACAATTCAAGGTTCCTATCAGATTTATATTCCTTTTTCCTAAGTCTGCAGAGAGTCAACAGATATGACAGCTTATAAATTCATAAAGAAAAAAACTTGCAACTTGAAACAAAACGAAGCTGTGAGTCAAGTAATATTTAACCGTATGAAAACACTTGACTGTTCCTTTTCAAGTAGTTCCTGGTTTTGTTCAAGAAAATAAAGTACAATATGCAAACTGTGTTTAAAAGACATATAATGCAAAAGTATACTTAATATTTAAAATTGGGAAAGTGCTTAGAAAAGTTACCAAATATTAAAGCCAGTCCATGAGATGTACCCACTGCTATCAGACTGGACACTGCCTGGAAACAAAAGGGAAGATGACATTTTAAGATATTACATTGAGACTCTTGAAGTAATCAGGGTTGAATTTGTTGGTCTTCCTTCCTCTAGGCACTAGATCATATACTGACAATTGTAAATAAAGATAATTTCATCTAGGGGGCAAAGGGGATATGAAATGCAGAACATTTTATATGTGGCATCTCCTCTAAATTTACTCTAATAGTAACAATATCAAAATATCCTATGTTCAATATTACAGACAAGAATATGCCACTCAGCTTCTTCTAAAGCAATTAGGAGAGGAAAAAATCGGGGCTCCAGACAAAGGCAGAGGCATTTATACTACCCAACCAAGAGCCTCCTATCAGTTTACTCACAGGAGCCAAAAGGCACCAGAAATGTTGAACTTTAGCCTACTTCCTCACCAATGACTAATAAGAGAGCTACAGAAAGCAGTCGGAGGAAGGCGAGAAAGGAGGGCACAGTGTGCTTTCAATATCTCTCATTTCACAATATTCACTCCACAGATTTATTCTTTGGCAGGCTTTGCAATGGAGTCCAGAACTGTTATATGTACTATTTACCACAAAGTGATTTTACCAAATTCTGCTTTCCACTCCCTCTAACAAAAAGGAGGCCAAATCACAGAAGGCACAAATTTACTTGGGCTGCGTGTTACCACATACAAATAAACTTGGAGAAGTCTAATCAGTACTCCATTATCTGCTTCTCAAACAAAAGGCTATGGAGTAACAATAGACTAGAAAAAAAGGGACATTCAAATATGGATCAATTTTAAACCTGATTACTGGCAGGGAAATGATTTATGAATTCTTATCACAATAAGTTATGTAATAACTTTAAACATTATAAAAATAAATCTAAGAAAAAAAATAAAACCTTATCTTTAAAAGAGTATTTAAAGTATACTTACAATTGCTGTAGGCAAGCCAGCATCTACTTTGTCCTAAACGAAATTAAAAAATACATATATTTGAAAATATATTCTCATTTTAAAACAGAAAATGTTAGAAGGCCCTCTCTTAACATGCACTTTGAGCCAAATCAATTCACACAGAGGTGCAGCCTTCATTTTTGCTCCTAAGAGAAACAAAAGTTGCATGTACCAACAAAACACAAATAGGGTAAGAGTGGATCATTTTATTTTACTAACTGTAACAGATACTTTAGGGAGGGTACTGATTATAAATGGAAATGTAAAGGAAAAAGAGAGAGGAAAGAGGTTCTGTTTTCAATAATGTGAATAAACTATAAGTACTATGGGTCAAAATGGTAGAAGTAAAGATTTTAGAAAAGAAAAATGTACTAAAGACATCCTTCCTCTAAGTCAGGGGTTCTTAACCTTTTCTGTTCCACGGACCGCTTTGCCAGTCAGGTGAAAACTGCAGACCCCTTACTAAGTCCACACTATACTGTGTACTATTTAATAAATATATCACATCCACACCAACACATCCCCACAAGAATTTTTTTTTGAATTTCAATTCAAGCTCACAGACCCCTTGTTAAGAAGCCCTGCTATAAGTAAAACCTTCCTATCCAGCAGATTACCCAATAAACTCTAAATAAGATCCCAGCAGGGTATATTCAGTCAGTTTTCAAGATGGGGTTACACTGAGAGAGTCAGAAAGTAAGTGCTAGTCCCAGCTTCTCGCCAATAATCATAAGATCTTGAGAAAGCCTCCTAACACTATGGGTATTAGTCTTCTCATCTGTTCAAGGAAATAATAAATATTGCCCTATCTACCTCAATGAGCTGCCCTGAGGCTGAAATAAATGCAAACTGTTACATGAATGTAAGGGTATCTATTTATAATTTACATAGCTGTAAAAATAATAATGGCTTACAATGATATAGCATGTAGTAACAAAGAGCTTTCATATAGGTATATCACATTATTTGATTTTGATGCTCAAGTCTAGAGAGATAGGTAGAACAAGTAGTATAATCCTGCCTTTCCAGATTAAGAAATAGAAGTTGCAAAGAGTTTAACTGACTTGCCCAGGGTTACTCAGTAAATACCCAATGCTCTTTATATCACTTCTGCATCTTCTTTTCTATGTCTGCACTAGTCAATATGGTCAGTTAGTTATAATTCAATGCATGAGAATATGAGAAAGAACAATTACCAAGGCATACAACGTTCTTGTATATACCCAATTTGTGTGTAACCTAAAACATACCTGACATATTGCTTGATAACTAAGAAGCATGCAATAAATATTTGAAAACTGACTGAAGTGTCTCAGACAAAGAAAGACAGGAGTGGGACAGCAGATGAAGAACATAAACTACATCCAAAATGGAACCTGAATAATGAAATCAGGAGCCAGTTGACTTCAAAAGCTAAAATAGCACAGATATGGGAAGCATTTTAGAGATTACAGAATTTTAGTACTGGTGTTTACACCTTAGGGTAGTGGTTCCCAAAAGCCAGAGTGCCTTACAATCACCTGGAATGCCTGTTAAAATGCAGATCCCTATGCTACACTGCTAGAGATTCCAATTCAGTAGGTCTGAGTTGGTACCCAGGAATCTGCCCTTTAATAAGCAACCTAAAAGATTTTTATGCACTGGACACACGTTGGGGAATAAAAAAACAAACAAACAAACAAAAACCACTGCCCAAAGGCATCTGTTTAAGTTGATCATAAAAATGATAAAGATCCTTTAAAAATTAAATATATCCACATGTCACATTTCTTTGAGAAGGGTAATATTAACAAATGAGGTTCATCTCTCCTAAGTGTTTTCCATGGACTCCAGAGCTGTGGCTATTAAGGCCACAGGCAGCCCTAAGAATCTCACTATCCATCTGGCTGAAGGCACTACTGAACAACTATCCAGGAGAGATACCCAGCAAAATGAGCTTTACATGTTAATAAACCAACCATCACAGAAAAGCATACAATTTAAATTGAGCTGATAATCCAAGATTAGGAAGGCACAGCAAGATAATTGTCACAGGAAAAGCAGTTTTCATTTTAACATACCAAAGGAGCTCAGCCATAGCAATGAAATAAGAACAGAATGCAAACACTCTGGCATTTATTAGAACTTTCCCCTCCTCTTCGAGAGGGAGGAGAAACCCTTTTAAATAACAGATTTATCTAATCATTGTTCAGTGTCTGAGTTTTAGTTCAGTCTCCATTATTCAAAATATTTTTAAAACTGTGCAGGTGGGTTAAATGACTGTTCTGGTTCATCTTGATTTTGAAAGGAATGAATTTCATCACCTACATAAGGATTAAATTCAGAAAACGTCATGGAAATGTAATCCTCAACAGGTGGTTTCCATTCCAGCAAATATGAGTTACTCTCCCTCTAAAAGAGGAAGGACAATTGCCCAGGTTTCCTCCATTGCTCCACTGCTTGACCATCTCTCTGTCTGCACTGGCTTCATGATTTTAAAGCTGGGTCAGGGCATACCAATTGCCTACAATGAACAGACTTTCTTGTGTTTTGTTTTTGTTTTTTTCTTTCTCGGCATGTGTAACAAAAGCCTTCCCTGGTAAACCTGCAAATTGCAATGTGGTTGTGGT
>PVKH010006732.1:0-20805 GCA_004027955.1 Chaetophractus vellerosus | reverse complement strand
GCGCCCTACGAATTGAGCTACAGCCGGTCCCTAAAATATCTTTTATGCAACCAGGTTTTTGTTTTGTTTCTGAACACCTATGACTGTGGGCACCTTTCCAAATCTAGCAGCATTGACTCATTGAACACTTGGTATAATTAACTTAGCTACAAGTCATGTTCATACCATATACAGACTTGTAATTACATTGAATGTCACTTTGAAATACTTTATAAGTTGAATGTGCATTTTTTCAATAAAAAAGTAGGAAACTAAAAGCAAGAGAGGCCCATAAGCAAGAACTGAGAGAACATTTAAAAAACATTGAGATCATGAGGTCAAGTCCTCACTTAGTCTTGGTTCCAGTCCTGACTGATATGCGTCAAAGTGCATTATTACTCTATAACCATATTTTGCAAGTGAAAAACCTCTTTATGCCTCAAAACTGTGAGCTGTTTTTCAAGATTTACATGCTAACTGATGACATGGGGAAGGGGGATCTTCTAGATTTAGTGTCACAGCACACTTATTTTGACATGCATTTATTCATTTTTCCTTTCTGTGGGCCAATTTCTTTTCAGAGAGTTGTCACCAAGCATGGAAAGAGAAGAAGAAGAAAAAAAATGTAGACAGAACAAATATGCATAAGCAAATTGAATTAATTAGAAAAAAACTTTATCCCTTTCTCTAGGATTTAATATGACTTTGAGAGTACATAATCTCTGTGAGAACAATTTGGAAAATGAAAGAATGATATTCCAGTTTGAATGTATAAAAAAGATTAAGTGTTCTGAACATAATAATAATAAACTCAGAAATAAAATGAAATCCACTCAGATGCTAATATGCAAACACCAGGGGGGCTCTAAGAAAAATATAACAATAAAACTTAGTTTCACATTAATTATGCCATTTGACAAACTGAACATTGAGCCGCTTATGTCCAACAGCCCTTATATAGGAGAGATCACAGACATAGTGTGAGATGATAAAATGCTGGAAATCCATCTTCCCAGGGGGATTTTTGCCAATTAGTTTGGGACTAAAGAATCCTGCCAGGCATGAGGCTGCCCAGCAAGGTAGAGGATCAGAAGCAGGAAAAAAAGATATATTTTATAAGACAGAGCTGAAAAATCAGCAACTCGGCTAGCAGCACCAACTATACTTGAAAGCAACTTTAGGTTTTGGAGGTTTCATACAGGATTGCATTATAGTTTTAGGGGTCTCTTTGGGGGATAATTTCCTATATTTCAGGTAATAGATAATTGTGTAAACTAAAGATGGTATGTGCTTATCCTTCAGGATAGTCTGCACCTAAAGAAGAATCTAATCAACGGTTTGTGCAAATATTTTGAAGAAATTGATAGGATTGTGATGGGTCAATTTCATCTTAAAATAAAGAAAATATTCCTGGTTATTTAGATGTCTATAATAACTGATTGGATGGACCTTTATTTACTAAGTCTTTATTTGAAGATGTAGCCCACCATTTGTGGAGGGAAACCCTACTCTGTAAAAATTGAAGCCATAATATAAATACAACCTTTAAATAATTTAGGAACTCATGGAAATAACTGAACAACACATGGACAGAACTAGGGTATGAATTTTACCTTTATGGGGCTGATTAACTACACGGCTTCCAAAGAAAAAGGAAAATTACATTTTCTTTTCATTCCTTTTAATCTTCTTAATTCTAACACTCTTTAGCCATGATTTTTTCTGGGATATCAGAAGTCCATGTGTGTTTGCTAGAGGTTGGCATTCTACCTATTCTGACAACCTCTGAGTCTCAATAGCTTGCCTCCCTTTACTGGATCTTTTGTCATTTTTTAATTTGTGTGCTCATGATATAATTTAAAAACATTGATTGGTAGGAGGAGATAACTGAAAGACAAAGGTAGGAGAATTGAGGAATCATGAATTCATTCTGCAATCCCAAGTGATTCAGCTATCCTGGCTGTACTTGATAGTCTTCACTATTTTCTCATTGAAACTCTTTACTCCCTTGGTTTGGGTATATCCCACTCTCCAAGTTTTTCAAAATGTTTTCTTGGGAAAAAAGCAGATAAGGTCCTTTATACATTCTAAAAGTATATATAACATATACACATACATACATATTTATATGTATTTGTATATATAAATAATTGCCTATTGGGTGATTAGCAAACTGAAGATAGCTCAATCAACATTGATAAAGCAAGAGATCACCTCTACAACTTATAAATGAAATTACTTCTTGGTTCAAAGCTCAATATTATGATCTAAGGGCCAGAATATTTAAGTCATGATTAAAACAGAGAAGCATAACTAGTAGAAGATATATATTAATAGATTTACTGCAATGAATAGGCTTATGTGATTATAGTGGCTGCTAGGCAAGATGGAAATATGTAGAACAGACCATCAGGAAGGCTGGAATTCTTGTGCACAAGCTGAAGAGGCCATCACAGGCAGACTTTATTCTACATCAAAGAAGTCTTAGATCTACTCTTAGGGCTTTTCAAATATTTGGGTCAAACCCACCCAGATTATCTAGGATAATCTCTATTATTTGTGTTCAAGTGTTCATGGGGCATTGTCACAGTGGATGGAGATTCACACAATAACTAACAGAATATCAAATTCCCATCCTAGGGAGCTCTGTCACATTCTCTAATAGAATACCAAGAATCCCCCAATGACTAGTGAAGGAGGATGGTCCATTGACAGGCCCTTGATATTGATGACTGTGCTTATGAACCTTTACTCTTAAAGTGGAAACTTAGCTTCGTATTATAGGGTGCCTAAGAGTTGTCTCCTGGGAGCCTCCTTGTTGCTCAACTGTGGCCTCTTTCTAGCCCAAAATTGGCATATAAAGACATTACCTTCCCCCCCAGCATGGGACATGACCCCTGGGGATGAGCCTCCCTGGCACTGAGGAATTACTGCCAAGCACCAACTAGCAATACAATTGGAAAAAGACCTTGGCCAAAAGGGAAACAGGTAAAGACATATGAGTTTATATGACTAAGAGACTTAAAAGTGAGTTGGGAGGTCATTCCAAAGGTTATGCTTATGCACATCTCAACAGGATTTCATTGACTGCCAAAGTAGATACTACCCCAAATAGTAGGGCTCCTGAAGGCTCTGGAGACATCCAGGCACTATAGTCAGGACATATAGCTCAGGAGTTTGGTGCCTTGCCAGTGGGCCTTCTTTTGGAATTTATGCTTCCCAAGGTGACAGAGTTGGATTCGGTTGTGGTTTCCCTACACATGGCTCTTCTGGTCTTCTATTTGAACCTATAATTAGTACTAAAGTTGGTAGATGTATATGCAAGAGACTTAAATCTTTGGGCTGTCCCGGTGCCAGCTGGACCTTGAATCTCAATGGAGTTGCAACACCTACTCTCCAGTTCATTAGTTTCACCCAGGACAACTAACAAGGAGGTGATGATGGACAACTAACATACCAAGGAACTGAAAGAGTCTATAACTGGAAGCAAGAGAGTCCCATCCATCGGCCCTAATGAATTGCAGCACCCTCTCAATTAGAGGTGAAATGGACATCACCATCCTAGAATCTTTAGGATTGGGGAATGAACTATGGACTAAAATAAGTTTACTGGCATTCTATTATAGACTTATTGTGATTCTAGCAATGGAAGAAATTATATCATTGATGTGGAGGCAGTGGCTACTGGAAATTCTGAGGGCAGGGAGAGGGAAAAACAGGTGTAATGTGGGGACATTTTCGGGACTTGGGAATTGTCCTGAATGACATCACAGTGACAGATACAGGCCATTATTTATCTTGCCATAATCTACAGAATTGGGTGGAAGAGAGTGTAAATTACAATGTAAACTATAACCCATGCTTAGTGGCAATGCTCCAAAATGTGTTCATTAATTGTAATGAATGTACCACACTAATGAAGGATGTTGTTAATGTGGGAAAATGTGGGAGGTGTGGGGAGTGGGGCTTATGGGAATCCCCTATACTTTTTATGTAACATTTATGTAACCTATGTATCTTTATAAAAAATGGTGTAATATGGAGGCATTTTCAGGACATTGGAATTGTCCTGAATGATATTGCAGTGATGGAAACAGGCCATTATATATCTTGTCATAACTTACAAAAATGTGTGGAAGAGAGTGTAAACTATAATGTAAGCTATAATCCACACTTAGTGGCAATGCTGGAATATGTGTTCATCAATTGTATCAAATGTACCACACTAATGAAGGATGTTGTTAATGTGGGAAAGTGTGGGAGGGGTATGGAGTGGGGCATATGGGAACCCCCTACACTTTTATGTAAATTTATGTAACCTATGAATCTTAAAAATTTTTTTGTATAACACTGAACTCAGTCAGTAAGGGCTTTCAAATATTAAAATTATCACAATTTACTTCTGTTAGTATCATTAAAGAGCATTTTCTCAGTATTTCATGAACAGGAAGTCTTCATATTTATGTTCATGTGTATATATTTCAGTTATCCCTTGCTAAGTAAAAAATCAACCCAAAACCTAGTGGCAACAGGCAAATCTTCACCCTCTTCTCCACATTCTCCTCCTTGTCTTCCCCCTCCTCCTTCTCCTCCTCCTCCTCATTCTCCTTCTTGTCCTCTTCCTCCTCCTCCTCTTCCTTCCCTTTTCCTATCCCCTTCCCCTTCCCCTTCTCCTTCTCCTTCTTCTTCTTTAGATCACTGGTTGGGACATACAATACAATATTGAATAGAATTGGTGAGAATAAGAGTGGACATCCTTTCCATATTCCTGGTCTTAGGAAGAAAGCATTTGTGAAATTCAATAATTTCACAATTACATGTAATTCTAAATGTAGACTTTTCATAGAAATCCTTTATAAAGTTGACACAGTTTCATTGTATTCCTGGGTTTCTGTCAAGAATGAATGTTAAATATTGTAAAATGTTCTTTTCTGATTTTTTGGATATCATCTCTTTTATTATGCTAATATGGTTAATTACATTGATTGATTTTTGAATGTTCATAAGCTCTTGGAATTTTGGGACAGATCCACTTGGCTGTTATGTACTGTCTCTTGTATATGTTGGTAATATTTTGTTGAGGGGTTTTGTATCTATGGTCATGAGAGGTATTATTTTAATTTTTCTTTTCTTGTTATATGTTTATGATTTTGTATCAGTTTTATTCTGATATATAATGGATGATGTAGCATTCTTTTACACCCAATTTTCTGCAAAAGTTTGTATGAAATTAGTATCAATTCTTCCTTTAATGTTTAACAGAAACTCACAGTAAACCTATTCGTACAGAGAATTCCTGTATTTCCTTCACCCAGCTTCCCCCATTGTTACCATACCACATAACCATGGTAACTTTGTCAAACTTAAGAAATTACTATTGGTACTATACTATTAATTAAATTACAAAGGTTATTTGGATTTCATCAGTTATTTAACTAATGGCTTCTTAAAAACAGTTCTAGGATCCAGTACTTAGGTATAATGCCTCTTTGGTTTCTTCCATTTGTGGTAGTGTCTCAGTTTTTCTAGTTTATCATGACCTTGGCACCTTTGAGGAATATTGGTGAGATGCTTTCTTGAGTGTCCTTCCACTTGGGTTTGTCACATGCTTTCTAATGAATAGACTTGGGTTGTGAATTTTGGGAAGGATATCATAGAAGTGAAGTGCCCATCTTACTGCTTCATATAACATAATACATGATAGTGACATAACTCATCACTAGTGATAATAACCTTGACTACTTGGTTAAGGTGATGTCTTAGATTTACCCACTGTTAAGTACTAATTTTTCCATTTTGTAGGACTTCTAGTAATTACAAATTCAATATAATTAAGAGGTAGAGGGCTATTATTATTTTTAACCTTTTCTTGAATTAATATTGGTAAGTTGTGTTTCCCAAAGAATTTGTCCATTTTCTTTATGTTGGAAGATTATTTATTTATTTAATCCCTGCCCTCCCGAGATAGGTCCCTCATCTGTCTGCTCATTGTCTACTCGTCTTCTTTAATAGGCACCAGAAACCGAACCCAGGACCTCCCATGTGGGAGGAGGGTGCCCAACTGCTCAAGCCACATCTGCTCCCTGAAATTTGCTTTTAATATTCCTTATTGTCCTTTAATGTCTGTAGGATGTGTAGGAGCTATAAGATCTGTAGTAACACCCACACTTTCTTTCCTCATGTTTATAATTGGTGTTTCTTTTTTTCTTCATTATTCTTGCCAGTGATTTATCGATTTCATTTATGTTTTCATTTATGTTTCATTTATGTTTTCAAAAAACAGTCTTGGGATTTATAATTTTCTCCCTTGTATTTTATCTATCTCCTTAAATTCTTAACTTACCTTTCTGTTTTGTTTTTCTTTTTCTATTTATGTTGGCTTAATTTGCTCTGGTTCTTCTAATTTCTTAAGGGGGACACATGGATAATGTATTTCAAGCATTTATTGATGTAAATTTGTGTTTATATTCTGCTCCAGCTTAATCCCACAGATATTTATATATTGTGTGTTCATCATCATTCAGTTTGAAATTCTTTCAATTTCCCTTGCGATTTTTTTGACCCATTTGTTATTGAGAAGTATATTTTAAATTTCCAAATATTTTGGAATTTTCTAGGCATTTAATTTGATTCTGTTGTACTCAGAGAATATATTTTGTAAGGCATAAATTTTTTGAAAATTTTGACACTTATTTTTTGGACCATCATATGGTCTACTTTGGTGGATGTTCCATGTCCACTGCAAAGAATGGGTTATTGCAACGGAATTTGTTTTGGAAGTTATTTCGTGGTCTGTTCTCTCAGTTTAGCTTCATTAATTTTGATGCCTTGTTATTAAACACATGCATGTTTTGGATTTTATATCTTCATGGTGATATGTTCCTTTTAACATCATGTGATATATCTCTTAATGTCTTATAATATTCATTTTCTTGCAGTCAGCTTTGCCTGATTTTGATTCAGACATGTCAGTTTTCTTATGGTTACTGTTTGCATCATTTTACATTCAACTTATCTTTGTCTTTATATTTAAAATGCATTTCTTGTAGACAGCACATGGCTGTTCAACAAGCTGATTTTCTGCAGGGATCTGGTGGCCAGAATATAAAATGAAGGGAAACCCCAAACCTTGAAAAGTGGACAATTATTTTCAGGAATATTGTTCCAGGGTTTTTATATTCTTGAAATGAATCAGAAATGGGGTAAAATGTTAAAGCAGCATATTTAACAGAAGTTGGTTGGGAAGAAGTCAAGTGTCAGAACCGCTCCAACAAATTTACTGGAAGTAGTGACAGGAGTTCCTAGTCAGAGATATGGAATTTTCAGATAACTGTTATCATTTTCCTAACCTCATGGGACAATTGTCAATTGTTTGGGGGGTTGGAAATAGCTCAGATAGCTTTATTAATTAGAATATATTTTATCTAAGAAATGTAGTAATGTAGTGCTTTTTAAGCTCTAATTACCTATATAAGCATTTATTTTATTTTCTTTCATTTGAAAATCAATAGTGTTTTCATTTTGTGATGCAGTGAAAAAGCATAGCTGTCATATTCACAGGCATGTGATCTTGGGAATTGTACCAAAGTAAAGTATTTTATTTGCTACTTAAAAAAAAGTCTTGGTAAACTAAAAATCATTCAAATATTACTTCTTTTTTATTTTTAAAAGACCCATTTATTATACATATAAATGTCATAAGTGGTTTGGTTTCTGATTTATTGTTTTCATTTGATTTGTCATTAATTTTCTTACTGTTTAAGACATGTAAAATCCTACCTTTGTTAAAAAGAATAGAGACAAATCATGCTATCAAATGACAACCATGCACCACCACCCACAGAACTAAGAAAGAGCTACCAATCTGTCAATCCTGTCTGTGTACAGGCCAGGTGAGGTTTCCCATGCTGAGTCAAATTAAGCCATAAACACCACTCCTGGTGGTGCCCTTCCATCAATTCCTTTAAGTTTCATCTTTGCAACAATACTCCCCCCAGAACCCAAAGACTTTTGTTCTCAGAAGTTGCCCAATGGGTAATGGGAATACTGTCTCAGCATTACCTCCTGAAAACCTCCTTGTTACTCAAGTGTGGCCTCTTTCTAAGCCAAACTCTGCAAATAAACTCACTACCTTCCCTGTGGCATGGGACATGACTCCCAATGATGAACCTCTCTAGCACTGAGGGATTATTACCAAACATTAATCAGAAATGCACTTGGAAAAACACCTTGACCAAAAGGGGAAATATATTAAATAAAATAATTTTTATGGCTAAGAGAGTTCAGAGTGAGTCAGAAGGTCATTCCAGAGGTTATGCTTATGCAGTCCTCAGGCAGATCTCACAAACTTCTACAATAAACAAAGCCTCAAACAAAAGGGTTTCTGAGGGCTCTAGGGACATTTGGACACCATAGGCCAGCAACATGGCCTCGGGAAATCAACACCCCTGGGTGGGCCCTCATAGGGGAATATATGAAAATTTATTTCCCAATATAACATAGTTTTACTCATTTATAATTCCCCTAATCATGCTTCTTTTACTACTTTTATTTGAACCTATAATTTTCAATTGCCTGTTAAGTATATATCTCAGAGACTTAAGTCTTTGGATTGTTCTTATGCGGGCTGAGCCCTAAAACTCAGCAGAATTGCAGCCAATTTCTACTCTCTAGTTCTTTGGACTTGCCCTAGAAAACTAACAAAATGATGATGATGGGCATATCCCATTCACAAAGCAAGGAGTAACTTCAACTGCAAGCCAACTATTCAATTCCTTTGCCCCATAATATCTACATACTCTATCAGCCTGAAGCAGCCGGAGTGGACATCGTCCCATAGCCCTCGAGACTGAGGAATGAGCAAAAATAAGGCGGGGCAGGGAGGTGAGGAGTGTGACAACGGACCAAAGAAGATTTAATGTTATTGTAGTTATTATGTTGTATTACTGTAGTAACTTGTTACATTAATATAACGAAGAAAAAAAAAGAATAGGAGAGGGTAGCAACAGTTAGAAGAAGTCGGCCTTAATCATCATTCCATTTAGCATTAAGTAAATTTGAGGTACTGCATAAAACCTCTTGTTCAACCGAACAAATTTAATATTAATTAAGTTAAATGAAAAGTTTTTGTTTTTATAGAGTTTATAAAAGACTGTAAGCAGCATTTGTGCATTGTTTATAAGAATATTTCAGGCATAGAACATTGTTTATTATAGCTTAAATTTTTATCCATTTGCAATGTGGAAACAGTTATTGTCAGCAGTATCTGTAAGGTTGTGTAGCATACATTTGATATGTAGGTTTTCATTGATCAATACACACACATCCACGCATAGAAAGTACACACACAAATGATAACCAATTCCCCTTGTTGCTCTTAGTTGAAAGAATGAATAACACCTCAAGCAAAATAACAGCAGCTATTATGACAGAAAGCACTTTGAATGGCAGGATAAATTTTAGAAGTATTTTACCTATATTGTGTTGAAGATTGGTGAACTTCATTACTTAATTTCTCAACCCAAAGTAATAAAAATGGAGCAAAGAAAATCCTAAAACTATTCTAGAATGAGAGCAATTCAACAAATGTTTTGAAGAGTGTGCTCCATGTCTAGGTTTACATTATTTTGATTCTTATTTTTAATAGATTCACAGAAATGTTTGGACTTCAGATTTAGCTGAATTACCTTAACCATATGGGCATATTATCTTAATATAACTACTTAAAATGTGAATTTCAGAAAATTTTCTGTCAAGGAGAGTCCTTTTATTTTTAACTATTCAGTTAAAAAAATAGTGAATTGGCTAGGCTCTTTCCACTTCAGGACCAACCAGTCTGGATCAAGAATCCTTCATTAAGATGTACAGATTCTTAGATATGTGCTAAAGCAAGTATAAGAAATGTTATTTGTAGAATCTGGATGGGCAGTATATGGATATACACTGCACCATTATTTCATCTTTTTATGTTAAAATTTTTTCATAAAAATATAATAAAATTAAAGAATTGGGCCTCATTTCTTGTAAATCCCATGCTGCATTATAGCAGTGGCAAACCAAACTCTTAACAATTCATTTTCAGCTTTTTATTCTACTTAAAAAATATTTAAATGTATAGGTAGTTAAATCTTCCATCTAGTTTTCATCATTTCATCCAGTGAGTATATTTTTCCAAAATAACTCTCCTTACCAGTTTCAAAATGGAATTCCTCTGTGTGCACACAAATAAACACAAACATAAAATTGTTTTGCTGCATTGGAAGAGGAATATGCTTTATATTACCATATATTACCTGGCTAATCTTCAAGCAGGGTGGATTACTCACAAATTAGTGATATATGGTGGATCTTCCCCTCCCTTCTGTGTAGTTGCATACAGGATGACATTTCAGTTGAGTCTTATATTTATGTTCCCTTTTTTAGTTTAAAGTTTTTGCCATATAATATTTTAAGTTTAATCAAAAGTCAACTTAGAAAGGCCATTTTGCCTAAGGAATATTTTTCCATTAAGTATTATGACATATTGGTGGCCTTGAGGGATTATTGGTTTTTGAAGAAATATTAACAGCTGGAAATTTGCATTTTAATACAGTTCTCCTCAGCTACTCAAGCAATTTTATTTTTAAGACCTGTGACAGGTTTCAAAGCTTTAGTTCTAAAGCAATCTCGTCAAATAGAGCTAAAATAATTTTATTAGAAATAACAAAGTTTCTAATAGTTTTTTTTTCCACCTGAAAAATTTACTTTCAGATGTCAGGGAAATCAACACCCAAATTTTATATCTGCAGCACAACTAGACTTGATAATTGGAACAAGTGAGGAAGAATTATTTTTAAGCCTCTACTTTCAAAAATTGAGGAATTAAAAAATAGCACATCTAATTAGGTTTCTCTTTGATCAGTAGTTAAAAAAATGAAATTGATGCAAAACCACTCCTCTCAACAATTGTTTCAGTCTACCTGGTGGTTCTCTCTGGGGGAATGATTCCTGGGATAGCAGAAGAAGATTCTGTGAAATGAGACAGAATCCATCACCCTTGATCCTGGTATTAAAGACTTACTCAGATTGCTATTGAAATTAATTGGGGGATTTAGAGTCAGGATCAAGTGACTTATTATCACTTAAAGTGGTGGCCGTGAAATGCACTGAATGGTAACCTTAATAATCACCAATGTATTTTCCTTCAGAAAGTGACTAGGTGGCTAAATACCTTTAGGTGGTACAATGAAGAACACTGACTGAATCCTTCTATTTTCGGCTTGAAATGAAAATTTGAGTTGTTAGACAAATCTACACATCTGAAATGACAGGACCACCCCATGGGCAATTGTTCATTTGCTAATAACCAAATAAAATATTCATGATTTAGTGGTCTAAACATATTGTTTTATAAGTAATAACATTCTGAGAGAATGGAAGACTGAAGAAAGAAACGTAAGAACAGTGAGACAGGGCACCTTGTAAATGGGTGTGTAGTTTTTACAATTTCAAATCAGCATGATCACTATAATAAATTTTTTGAAGGAATTCCTACTTTTCAAATTTTGTCATCTAATAGATTACTAAATTCTAAATAATATTAGATAATTTTTTAAGTTCACCCATGTTTGGTTGTTTTTTTTAATAGCTCCATTTCAAGAAAGAATAAAATATATAAAAATATTTTAACTTTGGTAAACTAAGAGGCTTAATTTTTTGGGTAAACTTGGTATACCTTAACTTTTGTTCATAGTATATTTCTACCAAGGCCTTAAGTCAAATGGGCAGAAATAGTTTCCAACCACCTTTTTAAACTTATTTTTTAATATATATATATATTTATTTTTAAAGAATCTTTAGATTCTATAAGTAATATATCAAAAATATAGGGGGATTCCCTTAAACCCCACTCTCTCCCCCTCCCACTCTCTTCCCCATCAACTACATCCTTCATTAGTGTGGTACATTTGTTACAATCAATGAACACATATTGAAGCATTGCTACTAACCATGGTCAATAGTTTACATTACAGTTTACACTTTGCATCACTCATTTTTATAGGTTTTGACAAAATGTATAGTGGCCTGAATCTGTCATTGTAATGTCATGAAGAACAATTTCAGTGTTCCAAAAATGCCCCACGTATACCTATTCTTCCCTCTCCCTCCCCTCAGAACCTCTGGTGACCCCTGCCTTTATATCAGTGTTACAAGATCTTCCATTGCTAGAATAATAGTCCACTTTAGTCCATAGTTGCATTCCCCCCTTATGTTTGTTCATTCCTCAATCTTAAGGATTTTAGGATGGTGATGCCTACTAGTAGGTGATATTATAGAAAGAATACAACAAATGGCTAGAATGCTAGTCAAAAAACACAAGCTGATTAAAGCAGATCACTGTTTCCTGGATACAGGGAAATAAAATTACCTTCTCAGTGTAATTCAAGCCATAGAGGGCATTTAAGTCTAAATTACATGAATAACTGGCTCCATCACCTGTGTTTTATTGCTTTTGAGGATATGGCCATCCATTGATGTTGGTTGATGTAATTTTCACAAACAGTGCCAAATGTAAAAACAAACACCAACCTATGATAAACTTTCATTTGCTTATAGGATAATTGCTTGCAATGTTTGCCTTTTTGAATTCCACATATCTGTGATGTTATTCTCTGAACTACAATTTTAAGCTACCTTAACTGAACGTTGGTGTATTAGAAAAGATGTGTGCTCTGGAATTAGATATAACTAAGTTTATGTCTTGTTTATATCCTTCTAACACTGTGACATGGATAAGCAATCTAATTTCTGAGCCTCAGTTTACTCATCTCTAAAATGGTGATTATTCCTGCTTTTCCGTCAAGAGGAAAGAAAAAGACAAGGGATTGACAAGATAATGAGATTTGAAATTTTGCAATTTGGCATTGAAAATATGCTCATATCAGTTACCCATTTCCATTTGCTTCCAGAAAATATGCCTTTTCATTTTTAACACTGCTCCTCAAAAGCAAAAGACTTTTGTGCTGTGTTGATTCATTCATAAAATCATTCAGGCAAAGGGTCTGAGTAATACAAGATGTTAGGAAACAGGCATGGTTATTCCAAGGAAACTACAAGGGTATGCAAAACCAGAATTCGAACAGTGCCTTTAAATTTAAATTCTTGCTACTATCCTGGCTGCC
Organism: Chaetophractus vellerosus; assembly: GCA_004027955.1. Classification (NCBI taxonomy): domain Eukaryota; kingdom Metazoa; phylum Chordata; class Mammalia; order Cingulata; family Chlamyphoridae; genus Chaetophractus; species Chaetophractus vellerosus. The sequence goes on along the minus strand of PVKH010006732.1, from coordinate 7,666 downwards.
TCCTGCCCCAAGCCAAACCATCAACTCATTGCTTTCTGTCCCATCAACCCATGGATATCTTCCAAGTTTTATTTATTTGGTATTTTGCTTCGTTCAGTTCTCTGTGGTTGATCTTCAGGAATGGACCGGGAAGTCTTGATAATGCTGGTTCAGTACTTACCAAGGTAAGAAAAGAAACAAGAACCATACCATGAGGGGTACCTGTGTCAAGATACTGTGTTGTGCTGGGTATAAGTTGGTAAGCAAAACAGATAAGACCCTTGCCCTTTAGTTTACATCTCAAGGGAAAGACAGGCTTCCAACAGGTAATCAATCACACAAATAAATATATCGTTTTGATGATGGAAAGAACATAGTTCTTGAGAGAGAAAGTGAAATTAAATTGAGAGTCAAGGGATGAAGAGTAGTTAGACAGGTAAAATACGTTCTGCAGGTGGGGATGGAGAAGGTGATAAGGCAGAGCATTCCATGTGGAGAGCAAAAGCATGTGTGAAGATCTGCTTGAATTATCCAAGAATCAGAATGAGAGCCACTGTAGCTAAAACACGAAATCATACAGGCCAAGAGAACATAGACTCAGCTGTCATTTTTTACTGTTGCACCCCCAGTACATAGAAGAGCACCTGACTCAAAAATTATTTGTGAATGAATTCATAATTAAGGACCTTCAAACTGATGACAGAGTGTTTAGCTAGCTACTGTTTCAGGTTTTACCATTTGATTCCCAGCTCTAAATCCTTGAAGCATTTAGGATATTTTTTAGGTATTTTAACAGATATCTTGCATAGTATACGTTCCTCTTGAGCGTATGGGAATTGTATGCTTCTTTTCACAATTTGGGAAATTGCATCCTTAGATTACTATTAGGACAATATTATTCATGTGCATGTATCTAGAAGTTTCAATATAAGGTGTTTTCAGGAGTCACAAATAGCTTTATAAAAAATATGCCTAAGTAAAATATCTGACAAATAGTAAGACAAAAGACCACTTTCATCCAGTGAGCTGTAATGAGAAGAGGTTGGAAATCAGGCAGAGCTGGGACTAGGCTCTGCTTTGTCATTCATTAGCTCTGTAAGCCTAGGTAAATTACTTCTTTCTGAGGCTCAGCTTCCTCACCTATAAAATAAGTCTAAACACAATACATGATCAATGGATGATTGAAATAATTCAACCTGGGACATGTGAAAACTGGCTGGGAAGGATGGCCACAAGAAGCCCTGGTAGGTGTGACAAAGTCCCTCCCCAAGAGTTATAGTCAGGCAGATGCTCAGGCAGATCCTGTACAATCTTATTTTAACCAATGTGGGTAACTATGTGGTTTCCATGAGAATATCCCACCAGACCTAAGGACAACAAATATTGCTACAGTTACATACAATATGATAACAGAAATATGAGAGAAAAAAAATCTACAAACAGATTTAAGAACTCAGCAATTAAAATAGTCTGGGGAATATGAAGTAGTGAAGCAAAATGGCCCATATACCTGCTTAGGCTCCAAGGACAACCATGTATAACTACATAATAAACTGGATGTAAGTAATGAAAACTTTAGTCATTCAATGACTATTCAATTAAAAATTATAATCTCTCTACCTTTCAGGAATTCTCATCTTAATAGGAGAGAGAAGTATTTAATAAATGCTCTTAACATGGAGGGAGATTTTGTGTTCATATGAACCAAGGAACAGAGGAAAAAGTGCTTAATTCTATCAGAGAGGCCAGGTAAGACTTCCAGGGCAGGTGATGTTTGTGCCAGTTGGATGTGTTCTGCAGATAGATTGGCCAGAGATTATCCTTGACATACTTGATAAATTCTGTCTTAACTGTGATACATTTATCCAACTAAGCCACTTAAGAATGTCCTAATTTTTTCTGAGTCTTAATATATACCTTTGAATCCTTTCAGTCTTTAAAATCCTATGGGACAATGAAGCATTTGCAAATATGCTTGGGCTCTTTGGACTTAAAGTTCATTTACAAAGGCAAACTATGCCATCAGAAAATTATTCTTTTGTGTTTGATATACTCTTCCTACTTACTTTTAAGGGACCTCAATCAACTTAGTTTATTATTGAGAAAAGAAGACATTTCTGTCAGTTTGAAGATCAAAGGGAATGCTCTGTCATGTACTTTATTGTTTTCTCTCCAAACATTTACATTAAAAAATAAAATGTGAGTTGGCATCAAAGTATTAGCTCTTGCAAATTTCTAGAAAAGTAATAGACATGATTGCAGAAGCAATGCTATTTTAAGTGCCAAAACTTTTCTTTTATAAAGTCAATAGTACCTACTATAGCCAGTTGCAATATGAGTTTATTTATTTAAGAATAGTATTTAAGTTAGCAGATTAATGAAAAGGAATGGAGAAAACTTGAGACACTGGACAGAGTTTATTTGGGAAGTAAACAAAAAAAATGGTATTGACAATATAGCTCTTGAATTTTACATGAGAACGCAGAGGTATTGACCACTCAATCTCATGTTGGCTCCAGGTATCATGGCTTGGGGAAAGTGAAGACTAAGTTTAGTTTTATATAAAACTATAGAATCAATGTGAATTCGCTGTTTGAACTTATATGTTTAGAACTATTCTGTGTATAAAATCCTTTCACACATTTTATTTCCTTTGTCCTCTCAACAATCTTGTAAAGTAAGTTTTAGACTCATTTTCAAGATGAGGGCACATTTGAACTGGGAACAAATAATGAGGAGGAGTCAGTAAAGTGAAGACCTGGGCAGAAAAGTCCCAGGCAGAAATTTGTATGTGGAGACAATGCAAGCATCATTTTTATACCAAGTAGAACATGACATAGAAAGAAGGCCCTGCTTGAGGTCTCCATAGCACATACTTGCTTTTGAATGTCTGGTGTAAGCACTGCCTTTTTACAATATGTTTATGCAGTTATTTCCTATATACATGCTCTTTAGTATTCAAGAGTGTCCTTGCAACTCTGACAATAATTCTCAGGGCAAGGTTAGGCCCAGGCTGTGCTTTCTTTCTTTTTAAAAAAATCTTATATTCCCTGGCAGTTGTAATACACCATGAATATTAAATTAAAATCAGTTGCACACTTACTTATCCTACTCTAGGGATAAAAAGCATAAGCCAACTGAGAATTAACTTCCACTTTAAAAACATGACTTCATTTCAAAAGCTTCGGGTGCTTTCTGAGAAAGTTTGATATCCTCATGCCTCTTCATTAGAAGTCCTGTACAGTTTGGGTAGAAATAGAAAAGAGCAACAGCATTAAAATGTATAACAAGCAGACATGAGATCTACTCGGCTTTTTTTCTGGCTACTTTGATACCTTCAGAGTGTGTGATAAATGAGAAATTGGACCTTTCACACCCATGTGTGTTTTGTCGGTCCCAGTGACTCAGAAACAGAAAACCTTAATATTCTCCTAGTTAATGATCACCTCAAGGACTGGTTGCTACAAAGAGGATATACTTCTGAAATTCTGCAAGAGCCACATATTGGAACAAGTAAGGGCACACGGCTCTGGCTAGTGCTGAACACTCAGGTTATAGAGCTGGAAGTAGGAGTGGTCAGGCCTGCCCTTAGTTTTGAGCATAGTCTTGGGTCAACTCCACTACAGAGGGAAAGAAGGTGGGAGAAGACAAGAACTGGAGCCCAAGTAGAAGGACTGCATTTATAAGAGGAGAGCCATTCCTTCTCTTTAGCTGGATTGGAGGAAAATATGGATAAAGATGTGGGAAGGGGGGCCGGCTCGATAGCCCAGTGGATAGGGCGCCGGCATACCACATGGGAGGCCCTGGGTTCGATTCCTGGGGACCTCTCCTAGCTGGCAGACCGCCTTGAGAATGGCAAGCCGCCATGGCGGGCCGGAGCCGCCGTGGGCAGGGCAAGAAGCTGCCACGGACAGGGCAAGAGCCGCCACGGGCAGGGCAGGTCGCCTGCGGATGGAGCACAGCCAGCCACCCGCGAACTGAATCAAGTGCCGGCCGTGAACGGACGCAGAGACCGCCCACAAGCGGGGAAAGCCGCGCCTGCACAGTGACCACCTTCGGCGCGTCGCTGCAGCAGGGGGAAGGGGAGATATGTAATAAAATAAATAAATCTTTAAAAAAAAAAAAAGATGTGGGAAGGTATTGGCAGGGAGGTGAGGCATTTACCATAATACGACCTCCACCTTTTCTCTGGCAGGGTGGTGGGGGTGGGAGTGGAAAGCTATAAAGTGCACAGCAGTAGCTCAGATACTGTATTTAAAACCATCAGAATTCTACTCCTGAAGCTTCTCCCCATGGCCTCCATGTGAGTCTTAAGTCACACCCCATTTACTGACTATATGCAGAGAATACAGCAATACAAAGGAGGGTGTGGAGCAAGTTTCTATTTGGTGCATCATGGGAATACATGCTCAGGCACAGCAGGAACACTCAGCAAATGTTGCTTTAATACTTACACAACGCAAAATGTCTCAAGGAGGATTGGCTAAGAGCCCATTGTGTCTGAGCCTTTGGGGTGGTCAACTGCTCAGCAGCTCCACACACCTTGCTTTGCATCAGAGATGACAGACACATGCACTGCCCAAGTGATGGGCTTTTATATGCTCCAGAGGTTGGGGGCTACCAATGAGCAAAGTTTATGCTGTGATAAGAAGCTGGGACTTGCTAAGATTTAAAGTCTCCCCTGGCTGCCTGTAGTCTCTTGTGGAATAGAAACATACTGAACACCTGCACTCAGACAAGTCCAAATGGAAACATACCAAACTGCTGCATGTAAACATAAAAGAGTGGAAAAAGAACAAACACCTGCACTGAAAGAAGCATGAGGGGAGTGGGAGGGGGTAGGTGAGGTCTGGGAGATGGCCACTGAGTATGTCCAAGACTTCCCCAGCAGTGGGTCACTTCTAGTCTAGAGCAGATATGCTGTGTTTTTTTCTATGCGAAGATTTTTTTAAGGTATTCCAAATTGGGCTAAATGTAGACATATGGGGAAAAAATCCCTACCATATATTGACTACTGTCTATGGGTCAGCCATTTTAATTACCCCTCTATTTATCTGTGTTTTACATGAGGAAATTAAGATGTTAAGGCAAAGTCATATAGCTAGATGATAACCAACAGAATTGGATTTTTCCTCTTTCTTTCAGGAGAAGGGTAAAGAGATAGAACAAACAAAATGGCTTCCTCTTCTAAGTTGTGGCAAATTACAGAATATAGCTCTGGAAAGCTATAGGTTTCTCTGTTGGATTCATTTAAAACATTATTTTCTGTGACATAATTTAAAAATATCTCCACACAAAGGATTGTGCTCATAACTAGAACTTCCCTATTGCAAAACATCCTTTTCTTTACAAAATAAATTCAACTGAATATGTAAAATGAACTCAATCATTAGCAAGCATAAAGGAACAACAGATGAATGATGGCTAAATCATTTTTGCTGTATTAATATTCAGAGATTTATCTTTTTAAACGGTATTATCCATCATTAGTAAGAAATAATGACAAGATATCTGCTCTTACCAGATATCTCCTAGGAGCTGTACATTTCAATCTCCACTTTACATGATCAAACTGCCTAAAGAAGGAAGTACTGAATACATTCTTTTATACATAGAACTTAGCTGTGTTGCCTGATACTTGGTAAGCAAGTAATAAATATTGGGTGGTTGAATAAATGAACAAATGGAAATAAAATGCAGTGCTTCAGTAATTACCATTGCCAAACAGTGCCTACAACATTACTGTAGAAATGATGCCCAGTTAGGGAGAAGTGTACGTATTCTTAAAACATTAGTTTCATAAGTCCTGACCTATCATTTGATCATGACTCTATTATTTATTCAATTTCTGTAGCATTTAAGGGCAGAATAAAGTTACTGTGGTTACAGTTGTAATCAAATTGATAAAAGTTTTCCAAAATGGATAAAGGAAAGTCTTTAAATGAGACTACCATTTTTCATTTTTTACTTCAAGTATGAATGATTCATAGCATTTCCATATCTATGACAGTTTCATTATTAAAAGTTTATTAAATTATCAATATTATTTCCCTCTCTATTAAGAAAAACATATTTTACATTGACTATTCCATGTGAATGGAGTTATCAATGTCATTCAATCAATTTGGAAACCTGAACATTGGTTCCATTAAGCTGATGGAGTTTGGTATTGACAGGTTCAATAGAATATATTTTCCCAGGGCTCTGGCAACGTTTTCATGTATTCAGTTGAACTTTTTTGTGCTAGTAATAGAATATATATAAAATGGATTTCTTATTGTTTCCTATTTATATCTTTTTGATCCTGGAATTTTGAGAAATTCAATGACAATACCCGCTCCTTACTATTATTAGATTAATTTGTTTTGCTCCTATTTCATTATAAATGCTTGGCAAGAAGTACAATAATCACTGCTTGTAATCTAACATCTGGATGCATAGACTAGGTATGTTTATTATTTTCTATTATTGTTGGTTGTTTCCTGTTTGTCAAAGTACATTAAAAACATGTTATGATATTATGTGAACACTAAAATTAACATTTTAATACATGTACCTATTTTTTGTCTTCCATTCTAGATTGAAATCCACTACTAAGACTGATGTTTTATTTCTTTTTGTGTTTTAAATTGAATTCTGCTTCAGATTTGATGATAAGTATTCATATAAGAAAATTAGAATTCCTCTAAAGAGAAGAGGATTCCCCCCATAGTAAAGTTGGCTGTCATGCTCAAATGTATATTTTGCTTTTGTTATTATTTCCAATGTTTTTAAATTGAAAAATACTTGCTATGTCTTTGAGTTATTATAAGTAACATAAAATGAAATTTTAAGATTTCTTTGCATTGTTAACTACTTGCCAGGAAGAATTTTTTCTTTGAATATTTTTCCATCCTTGTTGCCTTCTCTGGTAACCACAGGACTCTATTAACTGGGAGTGGTTTTATTAATACCCCTTAGAGCTCATATCAGACTTCCATTTAGCAATTTCCAGGACACCACGTAGTCTAACTATACTCTATCACCTGCAGGAAAACCTATTCTACTTCTACATATTTTCAAGGGAGAGGCTGGTATATGTTTCTCTTGTGTGAAATGATTTGACATAATGAAAAACAGATAACAAACCTAGACTATAAATATTAGCTTCTATTCCAAGATTATTTTTTTAAAAAAATCTAAACATTGCTAAGATACACACACACAATATATATCTTTTCCTCTATAGTAGAAGAATGGAATTTCTTTCATTTTAACACTTTATAATAGATAATTTCACACACAAACGGAGAGAGAATATTACAATAAAATCTGTTTACACCAACTTCGGAGACTATTAATTTTCTGATATTATATAGATGGCTAATCTAAATGAATTAATGATTGATATACATAAGTAACTAAAACATTACCCAATGGCGCTTATGTTTGAGAAAGTCAAAGGTGATCTTCTAGCCTTTTTCTTCTTGACTAATATAGTACTTGAAATGAAAGGCTGACATCTTTTCAGGTTTAAGATATATCAACAATTATCTTAATAAAATAACATTTTAATTGAACAGCAAATTCCTTATGAAAAAGTTATAGAATATAGATTAGAGTTTTCCTACCCTCAAGAATCTTACACAATTATTGGAGAAGAAAATATAAAGTTATTGTATTAGTCCATTAGACTTGAGTTAAAAAA
>PVKH010006731.1:0-20815 GCA_004027955.1 Chaetophractus vellerosus | reverse complement strand
AGTGTTCCATCCATCAGCCATATTGGACTGAAGCCCCCTCTCAATTAGGGGTGGAATGGGCATCACTATCCCAGAATCCACAGGATTCGTGAATGAACTATGGACTAGAGTGGACCTACTGGTATTCTACTGTAGACTTATTGTGATTCTAGCAATGGAAGAACTTATATCATTGATGTGGAGGACGTGGCCACTGGAGTTTCTTAGGAAAGGGAGAGAGAAAACAGGTGTAATTTGGGAACATTTTCAGGACTTGTGAATTGTCCTGAATGACATTGCAATGACATATACAGGCCATTATATATATTTCCATACTTACACAGATTTGTGTGGAAGAAAGTATAAACTACAATGTAAACTATAATCCATGCTTTGTGGCAATGCTCCAAAATTTGTTCATCAATTGCAATGAATGTACCACACTAATGAAGGATGTTGTTAATGGGTGCAAATGTGGGCTGTGTGGGGAGCAAGGCATATGGGATTCCCTTATATTTTTTATGTAACATTTATGTAATCTAAATATCTTTTAAAAAAGAAACAAAGATTTGCATAAAGATAACCATTTGTGTAATTATAAATGCCAGTATTATATATTAAATTTTATTGTTGTAATGTGACTCCACTTGTATTTCCTACACATGCTAAAATGCAAATGCTTTCAAACCACTTACATATCTATATTTTTGGACATACAATGTACAAAGATATAAGAAGGCAAAATGCGTTCATTCAATCAAAATATTTCAAAAGCCTTAAATCACTTCAGTAACATTATTAAGTACAAAATCTCATCAAAATGAATTATAGGCATGTAGTCTGTCCTGGGGGAAAATTCTCCTCCTGCTATGAACCTATGAAACTTACAAAAAAAGTTATCTGTTTCCAATATTCAAAGGAGAGATAATCACATGATAAACATTCCCATTGTAATAGGGAGAAATTGGAAGGTAATCAGGGGTTGGGGATCCCAAACAGTTCCAAAAACCTGCATGACATACTCCATTAGATTTCAAAGTCTGAGAATCATCTATAGAAGGATGGATTCTTCTTCTTGGGGCCCCATGGAATGGAAGTCCACCCCTTCCCAGGGCTTGCCTGGTGGCCAACTTCTTGGCTCCATCCTCATCAAGGATTTGGGTGGTGGCCAAGCTCCAGGCCTCATAGATGGCCACACACTTCCTAATCTCCTGGGCACAGGCTCAACCCCTTATCATATTGAGGTGGGGGCCAAACTCTTCAATCTCCAGGGAATTGATCTTCCCTCTCTGAAGCCTAGGTCAGCTGCACTTTTCTGGTACTAAGGGAAGATGGCTTTCTCTTTTCAATCTTAGTTGCAAACTAAACTTTTCTGCACATATGGGTGGTATCTCTTGCCTGGCCTGAGAAGATGATTTTAATCCAGACCTCATCTTCCATGGTTCCACCATTGAAGCCATTTTTCTTTCAGTCTCTTCCTTTTATGTTCCTTTTAGTCTGGGTTGGCAATGGTTTCATTCATACAGATATCACAAAAAGCTTATGGTTTTACATGCAGTTCAAGGGTTCCCAACCATGAGACAATAAGACTTTCCACAAATCTTTTCCAAATAATTGCATTTCCAATCTTGACTTACACTGAAATGCCTAGCTATTTCCATGTTGAGTTAAGATTTCACATGGAGCACTATTATACAGGGACTTGTTTTCAGGAAGCTTGGAGTTTCCTAACCATCAATTTCTGGTTTTTTTGTGCCCAGGAGTTCACTTCTCAGATTATCCCTTTCTTCTCCCATTCTACTAGAAGCTGCAAGTAGAATTCAGACCATACTTTCCACATTTACTTTGGAAATCTCCTCAGGTAAATACCCAAGCTTGTCACTTTCAAATTCTGCCTTACATCTAACATCAGGAGTTAATTCTGCCAAGTTCTCTGCCACTTCAAAACAAAGATTGGCATATTTCCAGTTTGCAATGACACATTCTCCATTTCTACCTAAGGCCTCATCAGAAGTTATCTTTAGCATTCATATTTTTAATAACAATCTTTTCAAAGAAATATAGGCCTTTTCTATCAAGCATCTCACAGTTCTTCCCATATACCCATTCAGTAAGCCAATTCCACATTTTTGATATTTGCAATCAAATTAAGCATGTACCCCATTCTAGGTACCAGTTTCTGTTTTAGTTTTCTAAAGGCTGGCAATGCAATATACCAGAAATGAGTTGATTTTTACAATGATATTTATTAACTTATAAGTTTACAGTTCTGAGGCTGGGAAAAATGTCCAAATTTAGGCGTCAGGTGAAACACTCTCCCCAATGGTCAGCTGCTGGCAATCCTGGAAACCAGCCAGTAAGCAAGCACAATGGCAGCTATGCTGGCCTCTGCCTTCTCCTCCAGGGTCAGGCTTACTTTCTCCTAGAGCTCAACAATCAGGCATATGGCATATGGCAATGTTCACCAGTCTTTCCCCTGTCCTCTGAGCCTCTTTGCTTCAGCTTCAGACTGCTCTGTCTGTGGCTTTTTTCTCTCAAGTTCATTGATTTCTGGAGGCTTCTCTATGTGTCTGCAGCTTTTTTCCTGTGTCTGTGGCTTTTATTCTTCCATTTATAAAGGAGTCTTTTAAGAGGATTAAGACTCACCTTGGGTCATGACCTACTGGAACAATCTTATAAAATGGCCCTTACCTGATCTAATCTTTTCAAAGGTTCATAATACGTTCAACTTAAGAACATAAATTCCTGGGATCTGCAAAAGACTAAAACCAACACAATTTAGTTCCAATTCTGCTCAAACTCTTCCCAAAATTTGAAGAAGTGGTAACACTTGCTAACTCATTCTAAGAGGCCAGTATCACCCTTATGCAAAATTCAGTTATAGATACCATATAAGAAAGGAAAACTATAGGCTAATCCCTTATGAATATAGATGCAAAAATCCTCAATAAAATACGAGGAAACAGAATCCAAGAACATATTGAAAGAATTATACACATGATCAAGTGTGATTTATCCTTGGTATGCAAGGGTGATTCAACATAAGAAAATCAATTAATACAATACATCACATTAACAGAATGAAGGGAAAAAACACACGATTATCTATATTGATGTTATTTGAAAAAATACAGCACACATTCTTGATAGAAACACCTGTAACACTAGGAACAGAAGGAAACTTCCTCAATATGATAAAGGGCATGTATGGAAAGCACACAGTTAACATCCTATGTAATGTAGAAAGATTGAAAGATTTCTAAGATCAGGAACTAGAGAAGGATTTCCATTATCACTACTGTTATTCAACATTTTACTGAAAGTTCTAGCCAGAGCAATTAGGCAAGAAAAACAAATAAATGGTATCAAAAAAGGAAAGGAAGAAGTAAAGCTGTCTCTATTTACAGATGATATGATACTACATCAGAAAATCCAAAAAAATCCACAGCAAAGCTCCTCAAGGTAATAAATGAATTCATCAAAGTGGCAGAGTACAAGATCAACAACCAACAATCAGTGGTATTTCTATAGACAAGCAATGAACAGTCAGAAGTAGAAATCAAGAAAAACACATCCATTCAAAGTAACAAGAAAAGGAATCAAATATTTCAGAATAAATTTAACCAAGGATGTAAAATACTTGTCCACAGAAAACTATAAAACATTGTTAAAACAACTTAAAGAACACTTAAATAAGTGAAAGGATATTCCATGTTCATGGATTGGAAGACTAAACAGCATTAAGATGTTAATACTCCCCAAAGCAATTTTTAGATTCAATGTAACCCTATCAAAATTCCAACAACTTTCTTTGCAAAATTGGAAAAGCAAAATATCAAATTTATATGGAAGGTTAAGAGGCCCTGAAAAGCTAAAGCCACCTTGAAAAAGAAAAATGAAGTTGAAGAATTCTCATTCCCCAATCTTAAAACTTATTACAAGACCACTGTAATCAAGCAGAATGGTAGTGGCACCAGGGAAAGCATAGAGATCAGTGGAATAGAATTGAGAGTTAAGAAATCAACCCTCACATTTATGGTCAACTGATATTTTACAAGGTGGCAAAGACCAAGCATTTGGGAAAAAGAATCTCTTTAAGTAATGGTGTTTGGAAAACTGGATTTTCATTTGAAAAAAAAAAGGAGGACCCCAACCTCCATATACAAAAATCAACTCAAAATAGATCAAAACCTTGATATAAGAGATATAAGTTTCAAATTCCTAGGAAAAATGTAGGAAACCTATTCAGGACTTTGTGATAGGCAATAATTTCTTAGACCCAACACACAAGCAACAACAACAACAACAACAACAACAAAAAAAAAACAGAGATAAAAGGGACCACACTAAAACTAAAAACTGTTGTACCTTAAAGGACTTTATCATGAAAACAAAATGACAACCTATACAATGGGAGAAAATATTTGGAAGCCATATATCCAGTAATGTTTTAATATCCAGAATATATGAAGAAATCCTTCAAGTTAATGACAAAAGGACAAATAAACCAATTATAAAGTGTGCAGAAGACTTGAATAGACATCTCTCTAAAAGAAGATGTACAAATGGCTAGAGAGGACATGAAAAATGCTCAACATTATTGGCCATCAGGGAAATGTAAATCAAACCATTTCACATCCATTCAAATGCTGCTATAAAAAAAGAATGGAAGATAAGTTTTGAGAGGATATAGAGAAATAGGAATATTCATTCATGGCTGGTGGCAAAGTAAAATGGTTCAACCACTGTTGAAGTCCGTTTAATGGTTCCTCCGAAAGTTAAGTATAGAACTATAATATGACCTGGCAATCTCACTACTAGATACGTATCCAAAATAATTGAAAGCAGGTACTCAAACACATATTTGCACATTGATGTTCCTAGCGACATTATTCACAATTGCCAAAAGATCAGAGCAATCCAAGTTTCCATTAACTGATGAATGAATAAATAATATGTAACATGTATATATATATACACACCATGGAATATTATTCAGGTGTAAAAAGGAATGAAGTCCTGATACATGCAACAACATGGATGCAACTTGAAGACATCAGTCTGAGTGAAATGTCAGACACAAATATTGTATGATCTCACTGATTTGAAACAATTAAAATAAGCAAGCACATCGAATCAGAATCTAGAATATGGGTTACTGTTAGATGGGGTGGGGATAGGGAATAGGAAGTTAAGGCTTAAAGTATACAAGCTTACTATATGGAATGATGAAAATATTTTGGTAATGGATGGTAGCACAACATTGTGAATGCAATTAACAGCCCTGAAATATATATCTGAATATGATTAAAAGGAGAAATGTTAGATTGTCTGAAAATATGTAAACTTAAAGTCTATGACATAGTTTTTAAACATTGTTACAGAAAAGTTTCGGTCTCTGGGAAAAGTGCCAAACACAGTTTATGAAAAAAAAAAAAACACATTTGTTTCCATAATCATTGGCTATTAGTTATAAATCTAGGTAAAATCTGGTACACACAAAAAGCAAGAAATAAATGCTAATTAGGGAAGTAACGATGATTATTTTACAAGGCAGACGGCAAGTAATGTAGATTTAAAAATATCATGCATCTTAAAGAAGAGATAATATCCAGAGCTATCAGTTTAGAATGCATCTTGAGGGGAAAAAAACATGAAAATTCAGATTATTAGTCAATTAGATATTTTCAATCTAGGAGCTCCCTTTAGAGATGATTAAATCAATCTTTTCCCCCTTCCCTTGAAATATTTTTGTCTGTGACATCCCTGACAATTGGTTACAAGGCCTTTAGGCAAACACTATGTTTTAAAAGTTAACAGAAATAATATTTTAAAAAAGCAATTTGCTTCCAAGCTTTTGGAATGCACTTGACTGTTACAGTCAAGAGCCTAGACATAGAGAGGGCAAACCTCCAATAAACAATCCTTAGCCATCACTCCATCACAACCTACTGGAACATAATTTCTACATGAGAATATTCGAAGATTAATTAAATGTCCTTTAAAGTCCATTTCTTCTGTCATATATGAATTATCCTCATGTGTATGGTAGAAAAATAATAAAGAAAAATAAAATCTGGGCAGGGATTTCTTGCTTTTAGGATACTATGCAAAGCCTTTCCAGAAGCCTGGACTGACAATATGACTAAGGCTTTAAAACATGTCCTATATAAACCTCTTGGTTTCTGGGATTAGTGCCAAATGCAATTCAGTTATAGTCATATTTGTCCTCAATGTAAACACCGTTCATATTTGCTTACTTGAAATTCAGTTAATCACTAGTATTCATCAATCTAGGTAAGAGTTTGGTAAACACAGTCAGTAAATAGTAATTAGAAAACTAATGGCAATCATCACAGAAAAAAATGATTACCTTAATTTAGAGATGCAAAAAAATTTCATTAGCCTTAAATTCCAAGGTCATGAATTTCAGAGAATTATTGAACTACAAAATCTCATGACTGGAAAGCATCATTGATATTATCTAGTTTACCCTTAATTAAATGCTTAAATTATTCTATTGACATTCATGGCACATGGAGATGGTTATACTATAATTTTTATTCTTTACACTGTTAATATGGTGAATTTGGTTGATTGGCTTTTGCATATTGAATCTGAATTCCCAGGATAAATCCTATTTGGTATTGATATATTATCATTTTTTAATTGTTGGGTTATATTTGCTAATACTTGGTTGAGAACATTTGTATCTCTGTTCATGAGGGATATTGGTCTACAGTTTTTTTATTTCTTTTAATTTTTTGTCTGATTTGTGTTGGCCTCATAGAATCAATTGGGAAGTTTGCTGTCCTTCTCTATTTTCTGGAAAATATTAAGGAGAATTGATTTCATTTATTCATTATATGATTGGCAGAATTTACCAAACACTTTACCTTTGCTTGAGTTTTTAAGTACAAATTCAATTTCTTTAATAGATACATGATTATTTACTTATTCTTGACTCAATTTTGGTAGTTTATGCCTTGAAGAAATAGATCCTTTTCATCTAAGTTGCCAAATACAGACATACCATTGTTGTTTTTCCTTATTAATTATCTTTTAATATATGTGGAGTATCTAGTAATAAGCCCTGTAAACTCAGAAATCTATATTAAATAAAAATATCTTTAAAGAATGAAGGCAAAATAAAGACATATTTAAAGAAATGTGTATGAAGATAATCCTTCATATGCAGACTTGCTGTACAGAAATGCTAAAGGAAGATTGGCAAGCTAAGGATAATGATAACAAATGGAAACTCAAAAAGGAGTAAATAGCATAGGAAATTAAAATATCAGGTTAAATATGACTTCTTTTTATTTATTTATCTTAATTCTTTATGCTATCTATGTATTATAAATTGAAATAATAATTATAACAATGTTTTTTGGTATTTAAAACATAGAGGGATGAATGGAATGTGACAGAGTTTAACAAATGAGTGGTGGGCAGATAGTAGACCTATGTTGTAAGGTTTAAGTACTCTGTGAAGTGCTACAAAATTTATTGTGATTAGATGTGAGAAAAGGGTGTATATTATCATTCTTAGAACAATCAATAAAATTACCTTGACATCTTATTTTTAGTAGAACTAAAAATAAGATGTCAAATAAAAAGATTTTAAAAAACAAATACTACAAAATAAAGATAGGCATGCAGAAATTAAGGAACAAAAACAGAAGGGAGGAAATTTAAAACATATATGGAATGGTATATCCATACCACACCATTTTAAATATCATATTAAATGCAAATGGAAGATGTGGGAGAAAGTATCAGAATGGATTTGAAACAGCAAGCAAATAAAACAACAAACAAACCAAGGCCTAACTATAAATAAGAGACAACTTTAAATATGAAGACATAGATAGGTTGAAAGCAAATAAATGAATAGACTTATAATGAATACCATACAACCACAAATTATTAAAAGCTGAAAGATAAAATATATTTCAAGACAAGGATGATCACATGAGACAAAGAGAAATATTCCATGACATTGTAAAGGGCCAATTCATGGTGATGAAATAACAACCACAAACAGACGTGTATCAAATAACAGAATTTCAAAATACATGAGGGAAATTTGTCAGAATAAACAACAATTTACTCCTTTGTATTGCTGAAATGTATTCTATTATACGAATATATGTATTAGCCAGCCAAAGGGATGCTGATGCAAAGTACCAAAATCTACTGGATTTTTATAAAGGGTATTTATTATACCCTTTATTATACTTATAGTCACAAGGCCCCTAAAGATCCAACTCAAGGTACCATTAGAGGTATTTTCCTACCCAAAGTCATTTGCCATGTGTTGAAGCAAGATGGCAGGTGATGTCTGCAAGGGTTCAGCCTTCCTTCTTTCTCTTAAGGCTCTGTGGTCCCAGCTTCTTTTGATCTCAGCTGTAGGCTGGCATAGGGCTCATTTCTTTCTGGGCTCAGCTGCTCTGGTATCTTCACAAGGTCAACTGTAGCCTATCAGGCTCATCTGTTGTAGCAGTTTGGTATTGTTTATGAATTCTAAAAGTAGTTATTAGATTATGTTTTTAAACTGGTCTGTCAGAAGTATCACATTTAAATGAGTAAATTATGATTAGGAATTTGATTGGGCCACATCAGTAGGGTGTTAAAAAAAGACATGGCAAAAGACAGAATTGGGAGTTTTGAGCTACAGCCCAGGAAGTGAACACAAAGGAGAAGAATACAAAGGAATAGAGATGGCTCCGTAGACAATGCAGAAACCCCAGGGAGAGAGACAGAGCCATTCACCTGATCATCTACAGCTGGTCTTGTGAAGAGATCACAGCAGCTGAGCCCAGAGATAAACAAGCCCTGGGAAGAGAGGAACCCAAGAAGCTTGAACTCTTGGCAGACATCAGCAGCTGTCTTTCCCCAACATGTGGCAATAGACTTTGGTGAGGGAAGTAACTTATGTTTTATGGCCTGGTAACTGAAAGTTTCTACCCCGAATAAATACCCTTTATAAAAGCCAACAGATTTTTGGTATTTTGTATCAGCATCCCTTTGGGTGCCTGATACATCTTTCTTCCCAGGACCTCTGCTGTGTCTTTGGAGCTGTCGCTATTCCTCTGTGTTCTTCTCCTGTGTGTCTACTTCTGATGAGAGTCTGTTTTATCAGCCCAAGGGCACTGGGACTCAATGCTGAGTTGTACTGTAATGATGTGGTAGAAGCAAAGCCGTAATCTTAACATAATTTAATCAGGCATCTCAGTTGAATCCTATACAATAAAAGGGTTATTGTGCCCAGAGGAATAGACCAGTTTACAAACAGAATCTCTCTTTTTGGAATTCATAAATAATCTCAAACTGCCACAATATACTACAGAACTTGTTTATCCATTCACCAATTTACGTACATTTGGGCTATTATGAAAAAAGTTCTACGAACATATAGTAACAGTCATTGTGTAGACACAGGTTTTATTTATCTTGAGTTGAATTGCTAGATCCCACAGTAGGTGTCTGATGACTTTTATTTGAAAAAGCCAAACTATTTTTCCAAAATTGTTATAACCATTTACACTCCAAAAGCAGTTTATGAAGGTATCAGTTGTACTATTTCCTCATTAAAACTTGATATATTCTATCTTTTAAAATTGAACCACACTGGTAGATGTCTAGTATGAATTTGTACTTCTTTGCTTACCAATGATATTGAGGAAATTTTTCATATGCTTATTGGTAATTGTGTATGTCTTCTGTGGTAAAATCTGTTCACTGTATTTTGCCTCTTTTATTTGCTTGTTCTTCTTTTTACTGAGTTGTATGCGTTCCTAAGGATCCTGGATAAAGAGTATTTTCTCAAATACATACATTTTAAATATTTTCTCCCATATAGTGGCTCTTTTGAAGTTTCTGAATATGTGCTTCAATTAATATAATCTTGTGCATATAAAGAGGACTTCATATCCAATGAGGTTTGGATGAGAATTGGAGTACTTAATGTGAAAAATCAGTTAAAGCACTGAAACATTAAAAACATATATATTTATATACATATATATATGCCCTATGCCTTTCAATTTAACTTAAATTACCTTCTCTCTAAAATTGGAGATTTGCATCAATATATTTGCATAAGTCATACCCATAACCCAATCTGATTCCTTCAAAATGAAGCAAAAACATAAAAAAATTTTGAGAAACAGTGTATTTTTTAATTATTCCCCTCCAAATTTTTGTTTCTGTTTCTCCTATAACTAATTTAATGTGATATTTTGTAGTTTTGTGTTTACTAGTCTTTCTAAATATTCATAGAAATAGGAACCATATTTAGTTACTCCAATGGTATTTATTTATATAGAAATTTAATTTAATTATAAAGTTACAATACCAGGAGCAATAGCCTAAATATTTGGGGACAAACAACTAAGGGCAACTCAGGAAGACCAGCATGAAGTCCTCAGAGTTGATTCTCAAAGTGAAATCTTTCTCTATAGACACTGGAATCACCTTGCAATAGTGTTTAAAAGCAGAGTCCTAGTAATCACCCAAGAGATACCATCACATTTCAGAGATTGAGTACCAAGAATATGCTTTTTAAATAACTTAACCAAGGTTTAATTTTCATGCAATATGATTTATGCATTTTAAATGTATAATTTGATTTGTTTTAGCAAATGTATATATCTGTGCAATGACCACAACCCAGTGTTTGAACACTTCTATCGCCCCAAGAAGTTCTCTCATCTGCCTTACAATCAATTGCCACATCTTACTTTCATCTCCAGTAAACACTCATTTGATTTCTCTGTTGATAACCTTTGAACCCTCAAAATGATAAGAACTGTCTTGCTGAAGACTTGCACTATGGCTTTAGTATGTGCAGAGACATAATTGACCTTGATTTATATTTTCAATATCTATCTGTGACGCACAAGATTCCATAGTTCTAAACTCCAATGGGCACAACATTGGATAAAGAATTATTGTTGCTGCCAATGGGCAAACCATATTGCCAGACCATTGGAAAGGGCCTAAAAGTCTGTGTAAGAGTACAAATAGGGCCAATCATTGGCCAGGATATCCATTGCTAAAATAACTAACTGAAGTTTGGCCAATTGTGCTGACCCTTGGTTCCTGTCTTTGATCAGGGATCTTCCTATTAAAGAATAGATAGCAGGAGCTTCCCCATGGGATCCATCACATGTGATGGTGGAAATGCTATCAGTAAAGTATCTGAACACCTTTATTCACTCAGTTGATACAAAAAGCCTCTCCAGAGAGCAAGGTTTCCAGGATCTGAACTTCTTTAACAACATGGTCTCTGACTATAGACTGAGGAAAGGCAAATGCTCTTTCTCTTACATGTGATATATGCTAGGGCCCGGGTTAGGTGCTAGCCTATAGACACCTTTTACATTTTAACAACCAGGTCTTGGTGACTATGGCATGCTTTCAGCGTTCTGTTGTGATGACTCCAAGGCATAATGGCCAGATGAATATATAGTGTCACAGGCTTAGAACCTGTGGCAGCCTCTGTTTACAAGACAACCCAGTATTCATCCAGTTACTGCCTTTCTAATGTTATATAGTATTAGGCAGAGAAAGTCAGTTTTATGCCCATGAGGATCTTATGGTCGTTAAGTATAGTATAGACACACAGAAGACATGAGGGGAGGTTGCAAAAGCCTCTATGATGAAAACACCTTTGGGAGACCCTAATAGGAATGTTGGTTGTATTGCCACTTGGACAGATTTTATTTTATTTTATTATTTTACCTTTTTTAAAAAGATACTTAGATTACATAAATGTTACATAAAAATACAGGGAATTCCCATATGCCCCACTCCTTACCCCTCCATACTTCCAACATTAACAACATCCTTCATTATTGTGGTACATTTGTTATAATTGATGAACACACATTGGAGCATTTCCACTAAGCATGGATTATCGTTTACATTATAGTTTATACTCTCTCTTCAACACAATGTTGTAAGCTATGACGATACATAATGGCCTGTATCTGTCATTGCAACATCAGCTATCCATGGGCTGTCCATGTGCCAGGTGGGCCCTGAATCCCCTGAATAAAATACTCTCCAGTACATTAGACTCACCCAGGACAAATGACAAGAAGATGATGATGGACAACAACCATCCCCAGGAACAGAGAGAGTCTGCAACTGCAAGCAAGGTAGTCCCATCCATCTGCCGCATGAGATATAAGCCCCCTCTCAATTAGAGGCAGAATGGGCATTACCATCCCAGAATCCTCAGGATTGGACAGATTTTATAGTCTTTTATTTTCTAGGAACAGCATTCAAGGTGCCTGATTCGTGAGTAACAGGATAAATAGACTCAAGTAAAATGAGTAAATGTAGAACATGCTGCTGTAAGGGTCAATAGTTGTTTTTTGACAGTGTTAAAGATAGCGTGGCCCTCAGGTTACCCAATAATTCCCCCAAAATATACTGAGGAGGTGATGCCTTGTACTTTGTGTTGGGAAATGGTCCATCCTTTTTTGTTTTTAGTTCTTTTGGGAATCTTTATAAATCCTGAATGAATGTTTCAAATGAATCTCCTCAGAGGAGGTTGCCATCAATATAGGGACATACCTGTGCTCCAGGAAAAAGTTGAAGTATGGTTTATGTTTCTTCTACATAGGTAGTGTGTAAAGGAAAGGCTGCTGAGGTACCCATGTGAAGTCAAATAATGATGAATTTTGTCTCTTTAAAGGTAACAGCCAACTGTAGTTGAGAGGTTGTTAAAATTACCACAAAATAGAACATATTCACCTCTATGACTGTAGAGAACTTACCATTTGCTTATTGGATAGAGTCAATAGTTTCATTAATGTTGCCTATGGGAATGGATTAAGGTTGTGGGAATCCACCATGAGACACCTTTTATACTTTCCTGGTTTAAGAATGGGTAAAATGTGGCTGATAAATTGAGAAACAGTGGGGTAATCACCCCTGTTCTAATTATGTCTTGTAAAATGGAATTCAATCTTTGAGGGTCTTTTTCATTTTTATACTGGGTCATAGAGCCATATTAACTATTTTATAAGGTGGGGGGAAGTCTGTGGGATTCCATTTTGTCAAGTTGATTATATGTAACAAAAAATGATTTAATTTTCATTTATTGCTTGTTGGCTCATAATCCACTATGGAATATTTAAGGCAATGGGACAAAAGAACTAAAAACAAACTTATGTCCCATTAAATTTATTAGTATCCTTTACTATAGGGTTCTTACGTTTTTTGTTCCATGGACCTCTTTGCCTGTCAGGTGAAAATCACAGAAACCTTACTAAGTCCACACTATACTATGTATCATTTAATAAATATATCACACCTGCACCAACATGTCCCCACAAGAATAGTGTTTTTTTGAATTTCAATTCAAGCTCATGGGCCCCTTGTTAAGAAGCCCTGCTCTAGTACAACTGTAATTTGACTCCTGGTATCAATTAAGGCCACAGACATTTGCCAATTGGTGCCATTCAGCAGATTTAAAGTTAATTCAAAACCAATGTTATAGATGTGGAAGAAGTTAATTAATGATCTTTTATGTTTTTGTATTAAATTACTTTAGCAAATTTTGGATTTCTAGTCGGGTTAATTGTGTACCTTTGTTTCAATTTGACTTCCTCTAGACATTTTCAAATCATTATTGTCTGGGTGAGAGGTCTTCCTCCTGGCCATGATGTTTTAGGGGCTATAAGGACGTCTGGATTGAAGTCAGGTTTGAATTAACTCCTTGGCTGTAACACAGAGTTGTCATGGGAGTCTTTTCCCTTATATCCCTGAGTATCAGGGTATTTTATGGTGATCTAGATAAAGGCAGCAGCGCAAGAGCAAAGACATTTTGTAAGCTGTATTTGTCAGGGTTCTCTAGAGAAAAAGAACTATTTTAGTTTACTGAAGGCTCCCATGCAACATCAAAAAAAGCCAATGGGATGACTTTTTTAATGAGAATTTATTAGGGTAAAATCTTATAGTTCTGAAGCTGTGAAAATGTCCAAATCAAGGCATCAACAGAGATGCTGTCTCACTGAAGTGTGGCAGCTGCTGATCCTGGAATCCTGCCATGTGGCAAGGCAAATTAGTGGCTGTTTTCTGCCTTCTCTTCCAGGCTCACTTTCTCCGCTAGTGCAGCTATGGCTTATCAGGCATATGGCTCAACTCTCTCCTGTCCCCTGAGCTTCATTGCTTCAGCGATGGCTGCTCCACTGATTCTAGACACTGGCCTTTCTCTTAGCCTCTAAGGGTTTCTCTGTCTTTCTGTGGCTGCAGGTGATCCTGGAGTCCTCTCTCACATTGCAGGGTAAAATGGCAGCCCCTCTTCTCTTCCATGTCCTCTGTTTATATAGGACTCCAGTAAAAGGATAAAGACCCACCTTGGGTCCCACAATATAATAAGGAGATCCCATCTACAAGGGTTTACAGGCACAGGAATGAGTTCACTTTAAGAATAAGACTTTGTTGAGTGCACAAACCAACAGAGGAACTGACAGAAGATACCTGTAAATGTTTTGAGATTTTTATATGAATTGTCTCACAAGACTATGGGGATGCACAAGTCCAAATTCCATAAGGTAAGCTGAAAGCTGGGAAATCCAATGAATGTTTTCAATGAATTCCTGAGGAGAAGCTGGCTGGAGAACTAGAGAAGGAAGTACTCTTTTCTGACTGTTGAAGACATTACTTCTCCTTTAAAGCCTTCAACTGATTAGATGAGATATCTCTCATTGCTGAAAGAAATCTCCTTGGGTGATTGTAGATATAGCCAGTCGTAGATGCAATCAACATACTGATGATTTAAGTTCACCAATTCTCCTCATAGTAACAATCAGGCCAGTGCTGGATTGACTAAAAACTGACACCAAAACCTGGCCAAGTTGACAAATGAACTTACCCATTATATAAGCCATCTGCTTTTAGAAATGTAGACCTTAAAAACACATATTGACTACTCTTCTTCCAGGAGTGACAAACTGGTGGGCCTACATATTGCACAGGGTATCAGTCTTTCTCTTGAGTGTACTCTAGAATGAGTACCAATGCCTGGTTTAGACGCACAACTGAATGTCACAACTTAAAAGTCATTTTCCTGAAACAAGCATTAGTCATAATTATACTGGATTCAGGCTCACAATTCAATCTCAAGGACATTTTAAGGAGGGCACAAATCTCATTCCCTAACAAATCTTTTCCCTAGCAAAAGTTAAAACTTCTGAGATAGGTAGGTTAAAACTATAACAGATTCAACAAATGAAGCACAAAGAAGCAAAGCTGGAAGTGTAAAGCCTAGAGTATTATAGCCAGCAGGCAACACAGCTAGTTACCAGAGAAGAGTCCCATTGATGGCTATCATTAACTAGATATCATGCTTTCTCCAACAAATGCTGGGTTCACCCTGCCTTTAAAGCATGATCACGGCCCTTCCTTCCTCCCTCCTTCTCTCCTCTTCCTCCTACTTCTTCTTCTTGCTCTTTTTCTCTCTCTTTCTTATTTCCTTTCAGTTGCTTAAATTGTTACCACTTATTCTCAACTAACATCTTCCAGTTAGAATAGATCACACCACAAATAGTAGTTACCACATGCATTTAAGCATTAATTTTAGACTCCTTTTCACAAGAGTAAATAAATTTTGATTTACTTGGCAATGACTGCAGACAAAATTTAAACATTTAAAATAATATATTTTAAAGGACAGTGCAGAAATTTAAATAAAGTACAACTAGAGAAATTGTCCAGAGGAGCCCCACTGGGTGCACAGGACAGCATCAATATCGAAACTGGTGTGGTCATCTCTAAAGTCTCCTCATAATCTGTCAAAATAAGTACCTTTTTTTTAACAATCTGTAAATGTTCAAACAGGTTCAAATGAAGTTATAAAACACATTTATTCACTTATTCATCCTTTCAGGTGAGTGCCTACTAGTGTGCCATGGAAGTCTCAGATTTGAACAAATCACTTAACTATTCATACTTTCATTGAGCATGCTAAAGACTGCACAGAAAGTAAAATTATTTAGTAAAATCAAGATGAGATGGTTGCAAATGCTATTACAAATGTAAGGGAAAAAAATAAAATAGAACACAGGAATTTCTAAAGTGCCAGCTCTAATGGTTTTCAATTGATTGATCTTGGTTCTTTGTTGTGAATGACTATGAGCATATGTCTGATGTGACAAGGAAATTGTGCTGTGTCAATTAGCAATGACGTCCGTGGACATAAGGATGAGCATACACAGTAATGTGCTATTTCTGAGGTTTTAATGTTAGTATATAAATAGAGACAAAATTAGTTGATTTTTTGGAATTCAAAGCTCATATTTTTCAACTAAAATATAGTTATAAGGGATATTTATATATCACATTCAGCAATGAAAACTGTTTTTATCCATATATTTAAAAAGCACAGCACTTCAACCTATACATTTCAAGAATTAGTCCATAGGAAATTATTTCAAACTCTGAATTTCTAATATGTAGGAGTTGATGCATAAGATAACATCTTCCAAAAGTATTAAAATGAAAGTAATGCAGTGGAGGGGCATGACAGGTGTGTAATGATACTATTGGGTTGAGTGGTACAGGTTTGACAGGGGGATAGGATGGGGAGTGTGGGCTGGACGGTCCATGGAAATGGGGATAGGGTTGGGGGAGGGAGTAGGTGAATACTGGGGATTGGCGGATATATGGTTGAAACTACAACATTGGGAATGCTTTTTTGGCGATATGGCAAGGGAGGGTTACTGGTGTAGGGTGTTAGATGTTGGGGCCATTCGGGTCAGAGAAAATCTGGGCACCTGGGACAGGTTTCTAGGGAGTGTATGAGTGTTCATGTGTCATAGTGTGTTATATCAGTGGGTGGAGACCCACATAATGAGCGGGAAGGTGTTGGACCCCCATCCTGGGGAGGCCTGCTACATTCTCAAACAGAGGATTGGGAGTCTCTCGAAAGCATGGACAGTGCCTAATAGGGGAGGAGAGACAATGTGTCAAGCCCTCAGTGTTGTTGCAAGTAACTATGAATCTTGTCATCCAAGGAGTGAAGCCTGGTGGCTGCTGTGGGTCCCAGGGGGAGAGAGAGGGAGTAATAGAATAGATGGAACAGGGTGCATTTTGGGGGTGATGAAAGTGTTTTATATAGTATTGCAATGATGGATACAAGCCATGTTAAATTTCACCAAAATTTATAAAAGTGTATGGTCCAAAATGTAAACCATAATGTAAACCATTGACCATGGTTAGTAGACAAACTTTCCAGTGGAGTTAAAAATTAATAGGGATTAAAAGGATAACATACACTAATTGATATATTCCAGATTATGTAAGAAACCATGGGAAATTAGAGCACGGGGCTGGGCTTCAAATTTTATGCTAATGCAAAAAACTATCCATTTTTTTAGGATGAAAGACATATTTGACTTTGGAAAATGTAGGTGATGGTTATGCTTGCCTTATCTTATTGGAAAAAAATTAAACCATGTTTATTCTGAGTTCAGATGTCAGTCATTGAAGAAGCAATTCTTAAAAACACATGGCCTTTTACTATTTTACCTAGCTCTCTGCCTGCTTTAGGAGTCTCTCATAAAACCATTACAGAAGAGTGAAATTGGTAGAGTGGCTTGTCTCAGAAGCACAAGATAGCCTGTCAAGACAAATTTTGTATCAAAAGAGATTTAATTTTGAAAAGCTAGGAACCCAATTATGTAGAGAAATGCATAATTAGAATGAAGATACTTTTAATATTTCAATACATACCTGACACTATTGTGTGAGGAATAGCAGGTGTAAGTAAGAATTGGGGAAATCATGAAAACAGGACAGCTGTTAAGGGCAGATTATAGAGATGGAAGGAGGTGCAGAGGTATCTCTGTGCATTCATTTGCATTTTACTATTAACTAAAAATATTAGTGTATTTTCATGTGTTTATTTGCCATTTGTTTATCAACAGGGTATAATCATATAGGTATGATTAGAATTGGCTAAAGGAAAATTTCCATGAAGTTTGGAAGTTTACATCAGTGGCTATTGCTCTCTGAAACTCTTCAGCATCAAACACAGTTATGGTGTGATGCAGAAATATTCAACAGGTTCTAGCTGCCATCACTCTTCTCAACTCTATATCTAGCTTATCTTCCTAACTTCTAGCTCTTTAAAAAACAGAAGCTGCAGGCCTATCACAGATGCCTGGCTGCATGTCCACAGAGGAGTAAATGTGCAGCGACAAGAGATTGTCCTAGATCACTTCATGGGTTCCATTTCCATGATGCCACATTAACAACTGGACATATTTGATTTCTCATATTTTCTTTTAAACACTTAATTGTCTGCTCATGCCAGTGCTTCTGGACTCTCTGATCCTCCAATTCTGCCTTTATGACCTTTTATTTAGCTTTCCCCACAAATATATCCCACAGCCTGTATCCCATGGTATATAATGTCTCTCCTTCACTGTTAAGCACTATCTGATACAGAGCTAAAATCCATCCTAACTTTGATGGTTTCCCCATTGCCTGCAAGATAACATTAAACTCCAAAGAAGGCAAACAAACAAAAATATTCCTTTGCAAACTGGCCTCAATCTTTTCCACCATACCAGCGGGACTTATATCATGTTATACGAGTTTACATTCATGCTGCTATGCCTATAGAAATACTGCTTTTCCTTCCTGAAATAGTTCTTTCTTATTCTTTGCTTGGATACATCAGGCTCAGCACAAAATGCTATCTTCATTTGCATAGCTTTTCACAGGCATGTTTACTTCTCCCAAAAGGGTTCCATAACATTTTTTGCACAGCTACCAATTTTATAACAATTATTGGTGTATGAATTCATTTCTACCATTCAACTCTGCTACATAGAGACAGAAATCAATTTCAGTAAACAGCATACTACTTTACATGTAGTAGATGACAAGAACATTTTGGGGAATCTATATAGATTTGAGCTAACCATACAGGGGATAGTCAGTCTTCAATGTGTATTAGAGCCTGTAGTGGTATGAGGGTTTTAAATTTTTCATCAAAATTCTTAGATATTTCCTCCATTGAGAGGCAGAGTTTATGAAATTTTCCTTCTAATATGGGAAGGCTTGTGACTGGTTAGTCAATAAAGCACAATAAAAGTGATTTCTATGTGATTTCTAGGCTATGTCATAAAAGGCCATATAGCATCTAATGGTTCTCTTGGAATGCAAAATCTTAGAACCCTCTCTCAAAGGACAGCCATCTTGTGGAATCCAGCCACCCCACTATTATAAGCTTAAGCCATATGGAGAGGCCATGTAATCATACTATGATAAAAAGCCCAGGTAAGCTTGAGCTTCAGACTTTCCATTCTAGGTGACAAATACATGAGTGAAGAAATCACCTTTTATGACATACTCAAACTCCAGTGCTTCAGCTCTCAGGCACTCACAATTACTACCACCCCACCATTGCCAAGTGGGGTCCCAAGTATTATGGATTTGCGAAGAATCATCTCTGTACCACTTCCAGATTTATGACCCACAGAATCTCTAAGCACAGTAACCTATAACATTATTTAAAGCTATCATATTTGGGCAGATGAGTGTCATGGAGAAATAACTGGGACAGATTTTGGTAACTTTTTTTTTTTAAGATTTATTTTTTATTTATTACATTCCCCCCCTTCTGCTTGCTCTTGCTGTGTGTCCATTCTTGTGTTCCTCTCTGTCTACTTTATCTCCCCCCCATTGCGGGGATGTGCCGAGACCGGTCACCGCGCAGGCAGCTTTTGCCCCGCTTGTGGGTGGCTTCTGCTTCCATTCATGGCCGGCTCTGCTTCAGTTTGCGGGTGGCTGGCTGCGCTCCATTCGCCGGCGACCTGCCCTGCCCGTGGCGGCTTTTGCCTGTCCGTGGCAGCTTTTTGCCTTGCCCACGGCGGCTCCGGCCCACCCATGGCGGCTTGCCCTTCTCAAGGCGGTCTGCCCGCTAGGAGAGGTCCCCGGGAACTGAACCCGGGGCCTCCCATGTGGTATACCGGCATCCTTATCCACTGGGCTATACGGCCGGCCCCCAGATTTTGGTAACTTAAAGTTGATACTGTTGAAACAAAAACCTTAAACATGTAGCATTGGTTTCGGGACCAGGTAAAGAGTAGAAGCCTGATAGGCCTTGTAAATACTGTTGGTGTGAGCTGAATGGAACATGTGAAAAATATTACTGGAAGCTGTATTACAGAGAAACTAAGGTAACTAATTATTTTAATCATCCTGCTAGGGAGATTTCTGGGCTGTGTTAAACATATTATCTGACATTTTCTTGCCCCTTGAGAGAGGAGAGAGATGAAATAAAATTAAAGCTATTCATTTTTTAGTGTAATTGGAAGAAAATATATAGAGCTCAATCTAGGAATACCAGCCAGAAAGGGTTCTTAGAGTAAGAAAGTGCTTCATAGCAAAGGTCAAATCCAGTGACCTAATAGGAAAATCTGGTCTTCAGGTGAAGATGAAACCAAGTGTGTGATTTTAAAACCCTTTAATATGACCTCAGAAAGAGATATGGTAACACTTCATAGACCCTTCTAGATAAAAGTCCTTCTAAGGATCTTAGGGTCTTGTTTGGCAATCACTTTCAGTCAAACAGAAGAGCTTCACATACTTTTATAAGCAGGCTTGCAAGGGGCCCAAGAGACATAAAAGTTTATTCAAAGAGGTTTGTGAATTTGAGTGTCATTTAAGGAAATTCATAAAATCTCCACAAAATTTTGATAGAAAATATATTGTTAGAATAACTACCTGTTTGGATGGAAAGGGGCAGAGAGAAGGGGCCATATGGGAAAAAAAAGGTTTCTGAACTCCTGAACTTCTCTATTTGCAG
>PVKH010006730.1:0-20801 GCA_004027955.1 Chaetophractus vellerosus | reverse complement strand
AAAAAAAGACAACGAGAGCAGACAGTAAGTGCAAAACAATGGGGGGAGGGGCAGGGGAGAGAACATTTTTAAAAAATAAATAATGGCAGGAAAAAGCCTCTCTTATTTACTTTTCATTTCCTCACATACACTTCCTTGGTCTGCCAGCAGGTGGCACTCTTCGGCATTCCTCTCATTTCAAAGCCTGGCTGGAGTGTGTTTGCTGCAACACTGCCTGGATCAATGTGATATAGGTTCCTGCCTGGAGGCTAAGAGCCTTGTAATTCAAACTTTATCAGAGACAGTTCTCCAGTCTTCCCTGGCAACCCCCTCCTTTTCCTGGGTAGGAAATAGTTCCACTGCCCTCTGTGTCCTCAACCATCAGTCCTGGTTAGTAGAGAAGGAAATTGGGAGGGTCCTTTCTCTTTAGCCCCTTGCCGGCTCCCAAGGCAAACAATGGCCCCACCCGAGCTGGAAGGGCTTGTGGGACATAGCAGAACAGATTTGTGGGTCAGAAGCTGAGTCAGTCTTAGGCTGTGTCCCTCTCTCTCCCCTTTCCTGGGGTAGTGGATCCCTGGAGTCCCCTTTGTCTGTAGCCAGTGCAGAGGCTTGAGAATCCTAAAGTGTCTTTAGTGTGGGGGAGAGTGCCGGCAGTAGCAGCAGCTGTTCTCAGCTCACAGTTTTGGTGTCTTATTGTGATTCCCCTCCTTTGTCCCTTTATCTTCTGGGTGGTGTCCAACTTTTGCCTTGTTTTCTAAACCCTAGAAGTTCTTTTTCCAGGCCGTTTCAGCCTGTCCTCTAGCTTTGTTTCTGACAGAGAAGAGAGTCCCTTGTCTTTCTAGTCTGCCATTTTCCCGAAAGTCCTACATTGATTCTTATGTTGAACCACCCTTCCATACCAGGGATACATCCCACTTGATCATGGTGTTTAACTCTTTTAATGTGCTGTTGGATTCAATTTGCAAGTATTTTGTAGAGGATTTTTACACCTCTATTCATAAGAGAAATTGGTCTGTAATTTTCTTTTCTTGTATATTTATCTAGCTTTGATATTAGGGTGATGTTGGCCACATATAATGAGTTAGAGTGTTCCCTCTTCTTCAGTTTTTTGGAAGAGTTTGAGCAGGAGTGGTATAAATTCTTCTTGGAATGTTTGGTAAAATTCACCAGTGACGCCATCTGGTTCTCAGCTTTTCTTTATTAGGAGGTTTTTGATGACTGATTTAATCTGTTATTAGTCTGTTGAGATCTCTTTTCTTGAGTCTGTGTGGGTAGTTTCTGTGTTTATAGCAATTTGTCCATTACTCTAGATTATCTAATTTGCTGGCATGCGGTTGTTCATAATATCCTCTTTTAATCATTTTTATTTCTGTGAGGTTGGTAGTAATGTTCCCCTTTGCATTTTTCTTCTTCTTCCCCTTTTTTATTGTTGTTTTTTTGTGTCCCTTTTTTTCCTTCAGTCTAGCTAAAGGTTTGTCAGTTTTTCACAGAATCAACTTTTGATTTCATTGCTTCTATTGTTTTTTAATTCTCTATTTCACTGATCTCTGCTGTAATCTTTATTTCCTTCTGCTTGCTTGGAGATTTATTTGCTCTTCTCTTTTAGTTCTTCCAGCTATGAGGTTAAATTTCTGATTTGAGATCTTCTCTTTAATGTAAGCATTTACAGGTATAAATTTCCTTCTCTGCACTTCCTTTTATTTCATCCCATAAGTTTTGGTATGTTGTGTTTTTTTTTTTCTTTCTTTTTTTTTTTAATTTTTACCAGGAGGTCCTGGGGATCAAACCCAGGTCCCTCCATATGGAGAGGGACACCCAACCATTTGAGCTATATCCGCCCCCCTTTTTCATTTTCATTCACTTCAAGATATTTCCTAATTTCCCTTGTCATTTCTTCTTTCATCCATTGGTTGTGTAAGGGTTAATTTCACATATTTTTGGATTTCCCAGTTCTCCCTGTTACTGATTTCTACCTTCATTCAGATGTGCTTGAAAAAGATACAT
Source organism: Chaetophractus vellerosus (assembly GCA_004027955.1). NCBI lineage: Eukaryota > Metazoa > Chordata > Mammalia > Cingulata > Chlamyphoridae > Chaetophractus > Chaetophractus vellerosus. The sequence goes on along the minus strand of PVKH010006730.1, from coordinate 18,818 downwards.
TGTATGATTTCAATAAATTTAAATCTATTGAGACTTGCTTTGTGACAGACCTAACATATGGTTTATCCTTGAGAATGATCATGTGCACTCCAGAAGAATGTGTATTCTGGCACTCTTGGGTGAAGAGTTCTATGTATGCCTGTTAGGTAATCCATTTACGTTTAAAGTAACTATTTATAATGCAGGACTTTCTTCTGCCATTTTGTTATTTGATCTCATACCTTTTTTCTCTCTCAATTCTTTTGTTAATGCCTACTTTCATATTTGTTTTTGTTTTTGTTTTGTATTGTACCATTTTGATTCCCTTCTCATTTTTTTTGTGTATCTATTTTTCAGATATCTTTGTGGTTACCATGGGCCATAAATTTAACATCCTAAATCTATAACAATCACATTTGATGTGATACCAACTTAACTTCAATAGCTTATACACACACTGTTCCTAAACCCCTCTTAAACCCCCCCCCCCCGTTTGTGCTTTACAGGTTAACAATTTACGACTTTATTCATTTGGAGGCTTTTTATTTGCAGTTTAACACCATTATTTGAGTCCTTGCTTTGGACTAGGCCTAAGGGATATCAAGATGGATTTAGAAAGTTCTTATCACCAAGAAATTGATAAGAAAAATGTGCCTTTGCCTTCAAAGGAGCATAAGGTCCTTCCTTATGTACCTTTTACTCTAAATGATGTAAAGTCAACCTTAAATCTAAAATCTTTGTCTTAATGTCTTAGTTTATTTTAACATGTGGACAATCTTCCCCTGCCAATTGCTCCTGTCATCTTTGTTTTAGGTTTGATGAAGTGCTTTATCGATCATCTCAGGACCTTGAACCCAGGCACATTGTCAGTTACCTTCTAACTCTAAGGTACTTTCAGATGTGTTGCTGCTGAAAGACTTTCAGCCATTTATCTAAAGCTTAGTTATGTGGGACAGATATGGATATATGACAAATATATGACTCCACATATTGCATTCCATGGCATTTCCAACTCCTTCGGTTCATATCAGAATAGGGGGCTTTTTTTTCAGCTTGCCATTTCTAAGTCTTCAGTGATATTTGAGACCTTCTAATCTGACAATCATGTAGGGTCGAATGGTAACCGACAGCTACATAGAAGGCTACAGTTTAGTATACGTGTTATATAGAGTGAGCATAAAAGACAGTGTTAAGGCACTGAGCTTAGTCTTGAGGGACCAGTGAAGGCTTCTCGGAGGAAAGGAGTACATATTAATCAGGTAAAGCTTGTTGGCAGGAAAGGAAGAAAACTCAGAGTTGAGTAAGGACATGATGCATTAAAGAAACAAGCATGGTCCTGGGAGAGATGAGAAATGAAGCATATACAGGCCTTTCTGTTATGTGCTAAGGCATTTAGAGGATGGAGAATGAATTGGGAGGCAAGCCAGTAACAGTTTGATAAAAATTTCATGGTAGCTATTGTAGAAGCTTTGAATAGAAGTTGAGTCTCCTCAACTACAACAGCAGCTATATCTTCCTATAAAGCTATTTAAGAAAGGAAACTTTACTTTTCTTAAGATATACTTGAAATCAGAGATCTATTGTCACTGTTTTCTTGATTATACTTTACCTTGTTGTCTCCAGACTTAAATAAGATCTTTTTTCCTTTAAATTCCACTTAGACATATAGAGGTAAAGAAGCATAAAGTCTTAAACTGTCATTTAATTATTAAGGCAAATATCCTAAGCATCATTTCCCTAGCACATTCTTCCATTTACTGTCTTAACTAAACAGAAAAGAAGCTTTAAAGAAGTGTCCAGAGTATGTCTGCAAAATGGAATGATAACTAGTATCTACCCTACATCCTCACTGTATCTAAGGGGGAAAGGCCAAACTCAAATCTAAAGCTTGAGTTAATTGTGTTTACTTTGACCATTATAGAAAAGCAGTGAATTCCAGACTCAACTTTACACCTTTGGATACATTCTTTAATGGCTCTAGGCTTTGATTTGTTTTTTTTTTTAAGTTGAGAGAGTAAGATTAAATATCCCTACAACTTAAATGTTACAATAGGGAATTCCTGTTGGTTCTAATCATGATTCTCTATCCTGTTCAGTCATCTTGCAGCTGTGGCACACAAAACACTACAAATAAAAGACAGTCCTCCTGAAGTGGCCGGGGTATGTTGAGTGTTTTCTGTACAACACCTAGCCAGTGACAGTTTGATAGAAATGTCATGGTAGCTATTGTAGAAACTTTCTATAAAAGTTGAGTCTATTCAATTACAACAGCTCTATCTTCTCATAAAGCTATTTAAGAAAGGAAACTTTGCTTTTCTTAAGATCTCCTGAAATCATGCTCTGATTTCTCTATTTTTAAGTTGAGGGTGTAAGATTAATATCAAAATCCACTTTTGATATTTATTCAGACTAATATTACTAAGTCAGTCTTCTTGTAAAATTTTTCCTAAAATAGCATTCTTTTATTCAACTACAACATTGTTCTTACTTAGTAATAATTCAAATCAGGCTGTAAAATCAATGTTTATATACTTTGCAACTACTACATTATGAAACACATTTTCTTATATCAAATCTTGTAGTGATAAATTCCTCTCATCTGAGGCTAGACTATACAGTTTCCCCTACTTCACAATCCCTTATATAATAGTATTACTGTAAGAAGAACTAGGAATTTATCTTCCCTGGTACTATGAGGTTTATTCTGCTTTTTCAAATTTGAAGAAAGAATTACTTTTTAAAACATCCTTTTTCTTTCACTTACAGTTAACCCGTTATTGAACATTTAATCATTCTTTATTTTTTAGGCCAGACTTCATCTTTTCAGAGCTGTCCGTTCTGTCCTAGCCAATGGAATGAAACTTCTTGGAATAAAACCTGTATCGAGAATGTAATTTCTAATTAAAATGTGCTTTAAAATGCTAAATGAATTCTAGTTATCTCTTCTTAGATACCTTGCCGTTCAAAATAGAATTTAAACTATTGTCTTAATGGTTATATCTACAATACAAAAAGTGACACCAGAATTCATATAAATAAATTTATTGCTGAATTTCTCATTAACATTATAGAAATTTTTTAAATGCTGAAATTTCACAATTTATTGATACACCAATAGTTGAACATACTTTAAAAAAAGTACAAAAGTGACATTAGAAATTTTTTTTGAAGAAAAGTATATTGTCTAATAGCAAAGAACTATGTATCCAGACAATGAATGGCACAAAAACAGCACTAAAGGAGTACTTAGTCACCACCCAGAACTGTCTGAGTTATGAGATAGATTCTGAGAAAAAGTTGCACATTCAATTTCTTTCTGAACTAGCCTGCCTTGCTTCTGCCTTTCTTTTGAAGACAAAGAACTAGGTCTTTACTGCTGTTGTGACAAAATACTGCACATGAATTGGAGAATAAGGAGTTGTCATCTGTCTCCTCTGGAACATGAACAAGAGAACAGTTAGTACAGAAATGGCTTTGGCACTTTAACCCATAAACATAGTTCCAAACCTTGTTATTTGAATATTATAGCCTCACATGATTTTTAAATACCATATCATCTCTATACTTTTTATGTACATTATATATACAATAATAAAATTCCTTCATTCTAAAATAAAACAGATTGATCCCAAACAGATCCAAGTTAAGTCTCTGTATTAGCAATTCACTTGAGAGCTTTCTTCTTAACCCTTTTGCCATACAGTTAAATTTTTGTTTGTTTAAGCTACCTTCTGGGATTTACTTAAGGCTCTAGTTTAATGCAAATGGTACAGTCTCAGTATGAATTTCTCTTGAAGCTGAAATCACACACCGACTCTCTCTTTTGAAGCTGTTTCTCCTTGTTGGATGGATGTAGTGTCATGTCTGGGTAACCCATAGAGATATATGGAAACACATACCAGAAGGGTACCCAGAGCAAACGTGAGTGCTGAAAAGAAAAACAGTAAGTTTAGAAGTCCGTATTTGTATCTTTAAAACTATATAACAATGATTAATTTTTAATAAACTTTTAACTGTTGGTTTGCAATATCAAATCATATGAGAAATTTTATGATGAGAGGTTTAGAAAGGTCATCAATTCTGGCAAAAATAGATATGGTAAAATCAAGGGAGTGTCATTCACTGGCTCCATAGCAGTGTGCCTGTCCTGGGCCACCCTAACATAATTTAGACCATGCTAACTTCCCTATATGCTGATTCAAAGTAAATGCAGTGAGATGTGGCTTTTGCATGATACCAGACGCCTATGAAGGTTCAGAGTAAAATATAACTGAGTAAAATTCAAAGAGCTAGGTGACCAATGATTCAAACCATTGAAGATTACTGAAGAGAAGAGGAGATGGTATACTGAGTAAAGTCCCATTTCCTGCTAGCCATATCTTTTTATCTTAATTCTGAAATCAGGAAGCAAGAATTACAGCTTGTCCAAACTTGACAAGTAGGCATTATATAAATAAATGCTTATGTCCAAACTATATATTCTGTTTAAAACTGAACCTTATTCTATATGGACTACAGTGGCATATTCTTAATAGCTTTAAAAAATGGCAGCAAAGAAATGACATCAAGCTATGATTTTAGTTCACCCCCTAACGAGAAAAGGGGATGATAGCAAATCTAAATAGAAAACTGAAAGATATTCTGATTATCATCCATAAGAGAAAGTATTGACCAAAAAGCATTTTATACTGTTATCAAATATTCCTTAAGAGTAAAATGCATAAGGATTTGTTGAGCATAAGGATGAATCAGAACTACAATTAAAAGTTCACCCAAATCAAGTAAGAAAAACATCCAAGGGGAGGGCCTATAAATTCCTTAAAAAAGAAATGGTAAGGGGTTCACCTTATACCTAATACTACTCTATAAGGAAGGCACTATTCTAAGCACATTACTGGAAAACAACAATAGAAGGTAGGTGATATTCACATCTTACAGATGAAGAAACTGATACAAGTAACTTCCCCAAGGTTGTACAACTAACAAATGGTCGAGCAAAGATTTGAACCACACTATAAAATGGTTTTCTAGTATATCTAACAAGATTGGAAGAACCTCTATTTGCATTTATAACAAGAGTCAATTTTAAAATGAAATGTAAATATAGTCCAGGTCTGTTTTGTTTCTTTTTTTTACGTCTATAGATATTTGACAGTTTCCTCACATATTAGTTTATGATATAACTGATCAGTAAAGAAAGATTATTACACTATAAAAGTACTCTGAAATGTTAAGTGAGCATCACTGCTTAATTCAAAAGCCAACTCAATGCTGAATGTGGGTTAGGGAAAATTATATTAGAAAGACTAGCATAGCAGTAGTGCCAGAATGCCAGCTATAGTAATGAATTTTGTATTGGTTACATATTAAATGAAACAAAGGTACCTTCACAATAGAGAAAAGAAGATCTAGATTTGGCTTGTAGTTTCAAAACTAATTTGCACCCAAGTCCAAAACATTAGGAAAATGTAAACTAAGGTGTGTGTGTGTGGGGGGGGGAATGGCAGATGTTTTCTGCTCTTTTCTGAAATTAAAAGGCCTAGATAGTGTACTAAAATTCTACTACTGAAAGGAATCATTTTGTAAAGTCCTTAATTTATTTCCTTGATACCTAGTTATTCTGTATTTGCCCTTAATCACTCAGTTTTTCATGTATCTAATATCTGAGGAGCAAGGAGGCCTTGGTTGCAAAAAAAAGCTTTTTTGTAACCAAGTAGCTGCCTCACCTTCATATAGAACCAGTGAGCGCTTCAGCTTAAGCTCTAGGACCATTTAGACATCCTAAGTACTGCTTACCCACATTCCACACAACTATGAACTGCTTGCTGCACTTGTAGAATAAATTGTAGTATTAAAACTAGGAATTACTGTAAACACTATGACCAACTGCCATTTTTCATAATAGATGAAATGAATAAAGCAAGTGAGAGATTCTTCAATGTTCACAATTTATTACAAATTAAGACAAAAAATAAATAAAAAATTAATTTAAAAAAAACAAAACAAAACAAATTAAGACATACTTATCTGTAATCCAAATAGCATCACTGAAGCAATAGTGGAAAGGACAATGGCTGCTGCTGCAGAAAAGCCTTTCATGATGTTGTCTGTATACTTGACCACAACAGAAGTATAGAGGCCTCCAACACTTGCAAGAACTTGTATATAGAAAGAAAAAAAATCTTAACACTCCAATAAATGAAACATTCTATAATGGTGAGGCAATTTTCATCCCCAGAGCTGCCATACTAATTTACCTAAGAAAATACAATTTTCCTTAAAAGCAGCCATCTGAGAGAGTCTGCATTAAAATTGAGTAGTAGTTCCTACATAATGACATTGTCTTTCAGATGCCCAAAGGGCTGTATGGTCTACTAAATTGTACACATTTATTACTAACACATTAGAAACTTGTGATCATGAAGACAAAATTATGAAGACAAAATTGCTTTGGGATAGCTCTGCTACAAAGTAAGTCAATAAAAAACAAAATTACATTTTCAAAGTGGTGTTCACTATATCAAAGGAACAATTTCAAAATGCTACAAAGGCTTAAAATGGACTTTAATTCCTGGATACTTACAGATGACAAACAAGACATAATATGTGTAACCATAGAAAAATCCTTTTTCTTTAATTTCTGTTCCATCTGACAAGTAGACGCCAACCAATGTCACAACAATCCCCGATAGATACATCTGAATATTTCTCACCCAAAGGGAAGTGTCTGAACTCTTTAAAACCTTTTCAAAATATACTCCTGAAAGAAAATTAGACAAGCATATATGAAAATATATTATTAGAAATCAATTTAAAATGTTTTTTTCATTTAAAACAACCCAGAGATATATAAAGTATATGATTTGGGGAACAAACATACTTTACGTTAATTTTAAATGTATATTTATTTTGTAAGTTGACACAGCATACTGAACATTACCAATTTAAATTTTTACAGATCATCTAGAATAAATAACAAATTTTATAAACTACATTTAAAAGGACTTTTAAATTATTTTTAATAACAGTTTCTGTCTTTATTAAAGATCTCTGTACTATTTAATGCCAATAAAAGACTGACTTTGGTCAGCTGGAAAACTCTGTTAGAATGAATTATCTTAATCATACCCTTATTATCTGCCTAGTAATGAGTACCTCTAACTTTACAGAAAACTTTCATAATACCCACTTGGAATTTTTTCAGAGTACATAACACAACCAAAGTAAAATTTATAGAACTTGCTGAGTGAAGCCATTTTCCGTTAAAGCCGGATTCCACTAGTCAAGTTCATATACGTTTTCACAAGGGCCATGAACTCCCTAACTAGATCATAAATTTTGTGTGTGTGCATTTTTCTGGGGTTGAGGGACCAAAGCTTTTCTCAGATACTCCAAAGAAGTACATGACCACCCCCAAAAAAGTCATTCACCACTGCTGTAAATTTCTGGTTATACTTTTGAACTTAAAATAGTGTTTAACAAAGACATTAATGCTATTCCTATTTCCACATTTTATTGTACCATCTGGGAAAACCATTTAACTAGTTACTCCAAGAATAAAGGCATATTAAACCACCTACCCTCTCTTCAGTTGTATATTGAGAGGCTAAACTAAATAGACTGGTAGACATAAACATTTAATTGTTCAAAACTAGTGTTAAAAACTCAAATATATCATTTGGGGGGTAACTAAATTTTAGCACGATAAATATACACCTAAATTTATACCTACATATATACCTAAATTTAGATTTTCCCCTCTTCTTATAAAAACATCTCATTTACAAGCAATATTTCACTTCCATCACCAGCCTGCTTTCCTAGTCAAAAACAGAGTCCTAATTCTTGAAATAGCACAAAGTATAAAAGATAAGCAAGACTTACAGCTATAACTAATATACTCTTTAACAAAAAAAAAAAAAACCTAAGTTTCATCTCTGTTGGAACTATTTCTAAAATACATTTTGTTTCTTTTGTCACACTTAACATTCATACTTTGGCTTTGATTCTGTGAAGGACTGCTTGTCTCTACACATATGACCCCAGACTTCCATGTTTTTTTTTCGTTAGTGATTTTGTGTTCTTCCCTTCTTTTTGACTATTATTTTCATGTATTAAGTTTTCTAAGGTACTCTAGCTCCCTTCTTTCACCCCCATAGTTCCTAATCTGTTGAAACAGAGGAAGAACTTGAGGTTACCAGGAAAAAACAGATAATGAGCTAGTAACATTAACAACCTAAAGTATAAAGTAGGAGGATCTAGCTTGAGGATAGTGCCTTTTCCAGGAAAATGGAAAAGGTACTTGGGCTTCCTTTTAAATAATTTCTTCCATTTTCAGAGGTCTTTCTTTGAGTTCTTGGTTGGACTACCATAGTCAAGCTATCCTCTTAGATAGCTGCAAGTATGAATAAAGACTGAGGTCTGAACTGAGTTTAACTCTGCCATATATTTACTGGGAAAGCAGCTGATACAAAACTAAAAAGAAGATAATGCTTTAGTGAGAAATGTGTTATAAAGCCAGATAAATTAGACCCTTATTTAAAGTTTGATGTTTTAAAAAATTGACAGCAGAATAAAATTATGCTTTTATGATTTACCTGCAAATCCTGAGCACAATACAGCAATAGCTATAGCGCCAAACCCTAATAATGGATTCTGTTCCACCTGCAATATTAATTTTTTAAAGTTATTTTAGTGACTAATAAAAAGAATTCATCCAAGAGACCAAATATATGAAAAACAAAACTCTGCATTACAGTCCTACTAAAAGTATGTGCCATATCAGCTACAACTGTTCCACAGAATAAGACAGGACCAAACAAACCGAAAAGACTCAATCACAGAAACTAACCAAAGCTCTTGACTTAAAAGCATGTTCCTCAAATCACAGCCATAGTAAATGCTTAATATAATACCTATTATCACATATATCTCCTGTTTCCAGGCACCATTAAACAGCGTAGCATAGAGTTTTGCATAGTCATCCTGCTACTTAATTTTAACTTCTACCACCACCCTAACTCAAGCCCTATGGCATAATTCCTGGAAACAAAATCAATACCTTGATATAATCTTCACTCAAAACTCCTCAAAGTTTCCCTATCACCTACAGGATGAAGTACCTACTGGCTTTAAGACCCTTTTACTGATCTCATCATATATTTACAGCATACCTGCTATGTACCAGATGGTATGTGTTAAATGAATAAAGTTTAAGATAATACACAGTTCCAATTTTTTTTAAGGAGGTACCGGAAATTGAACCCAGAACCTCATGCGTGGGAGGCAGGTGCTCAACCGCTGAGCAAAATCCTCTCCCCCAGTTCCAACTCTTGAACAGTTTATGTATAGGAGAGACTTGACAGGAATATGTAGTTATAATATTGTGAGACAAGTGCTAAAAGATCATGTGTATGGGACCCAACCTGCTGTCTCAACTATATTTCCTCTTTCTTTCATAATCTAACCATACTGGGTTTCCTCAATCTTACCTGAGAGATAAACACTATCTCAATAGTGTCACTAAAACTAGAAGGTTCAGACTGTTATGTGACAAGGAAGCACTGTCATATTTGAACTTTTTGTTCAAAGTAAGTCTGAAGTAAGGAGATTTAAGTATGTTAAATACTTGAGGGAGAAAGTTTGGTCCCAAATGTTTGCATGAAGATAAAAGGAGAAATAGAAATATCTTATATACAGTGGCTCTCAAAGTTTGGTCTCTGAACCAGCAGCAGCGGTATCACCTAGGAACTTGCTAGAAATGAAAATTGCCAGCCCCACCCCAGACCTAATAAACCTAATAAACCATAAACTCTGGGGATGGGGCTCAGCAATCTGTTTTAACTAGCATTCCAGTTGACTGATATAAACTAGAAGTTCAAGAAGCTCTGCTATAGACTATCACTGATGGACATGGATGCTTTCCTAATACATACTGCAAGACTGGCATAGGTATGAGAAAATATAATGGTGAGATTTCACCTATTCCCCACATCTGCTGGGATGCTCAAGCTGCTAAAAACAGAGCATCTGAAATTCTTGACTTGCTCTCCTACCAATGTAATCTCTCTACAGATAAGAAAAACACTGATAGAAACCTCTTCTTTGAACTTAATGCTAACTGATAAGAAACTGCTGGGTGATAAAGTGAACATGATGAAAACTTGGGAAGAAAGTGACCAAACATGGCACAGTTAGGAGACATGGCTCCAGTTGTGGATAAACAAAATTCAAAAATGTAAAACATGGTTAGTAGGAAGATGGTTTAAGAGTGATACAAGGTTCTAAATAAGATTGTGGTGGAGAATAAAAAAGAATACATGGAATCTTCAATGAATTCTGATTTTATAGGCACATACAAAAGAAAAATTGAAATGTATACCACAGAGAGGAATCTACCCAGGAATTTAAGAATAAAATTAAGGAATTAAAAATTCAGAAGTAGAGGCTTGCAAAAAATACTTTAAAACATTAAGAAAGGATTTTAAAAGTATGTTTAGTCCAGGAAAAAAATAGTATGTTTCCTGGGCTACATAATAGGATAGCAGATAGCAAGAAAATAGGATTACCCTAAACAATTTCCATTTTCTCTGTAAGGAATAATTTTTTAAATGAGGGGGCATACAAAACATTTCTCTTAATATATTTAATTTAGTTAGTTATTTTTGCTCTTTGTCTGCTCATCTGTTTGTTTTTTTTAGGAGGCACCAGGAACCGAACCTAGGACTTCCCATGTGGGAGACAGCACTCAACTGTTTGAGCCACATCCACTCCTGATAATAAACATACTTAAAAGGGAAATCCAAGGAGTCCAAGGCATGTGGTTTGCTATTATAAGAAAATAACTTCAAAAGTCCCTTGACTAAACCTATAAACTTCTGCAGTGCAAAGGTAAACTATAGAACACAGTTAGTACCAATGTTTCAATATTGTATTCAATATCATCAATTGTAACAAATGTACTAAACCAATGAAAGATGTTATTAACAGGAAAATGTGAGAGGGGGAGGAGGTGGAGTATATGGGAATTCTCTATATTTTCAATATAACTTGTATGTAATCTAAAACTTCTTTATAAATAAAGAAAAAAAATGAATCCGCCCCCAATTATATAAATTTTTAAAAAATGTTTTTTAATTAAAAAGTCCCTTGACTAAGAAAAGGAGCAAAGCAGGATATGGATCACTACATCTCAGAGGAAAAATGGAATGCCAGAAAACTTGAATTGGGCAAATACTGTCCTGGGGAAAGAAAAACTGCAGAAATTAATGAGTCCAGTAAGGCAGTGATCAAAATCATAGGCTCTGGAACAGGCTGCCTGGGTTCAAGTTAACATGACCCTGGATAAGTAACTAATCCTCTTTGCCCATCAGTTTCCTCAACCAAAAAGGGAAATAGAACTACTAAATAAGATTGTGGTGGAGAATAAAAAAGAATACATGGAATCTTCAATGAATTCTGATTTTATAGGCACATACAAAAGAAAAATTGAAATGTATACCACAGAGAGGAATCTGCATATGGTTACTGTAGGTTTAAGTGAGTTAATACATGTAAAATACTTAGAACGGTGCTGGCACATAGTGTTACAAAAGTGGTTGCAGCTGTTACTGTTATTACTACTGATTTCTAGCAAAATGCTACTTTTAAGGGTTTAGAATTGATGACTTGAAGAACTTATAGAGTTTAATAGTCATCACTAGAAAACAGCATGACCTTCCTAAGAGGTAAATATACGAAATTTACTTATTGAATGGATTCTGAGTATAGGGGATGTGGGGAATTCCATGGGGAAAATGTTCAGCAAGAAATCTGACAGATTTGCATAACATCTTTGTGGATATGACAGAAAATGTAGTGAGAAATAGCAGTATAATTTGACTCAAAGCTGAGAGAATGCTCAAACACCAGTTTGCCAGGGATGTGAGGGAGCTATCTTAGAATAGCTCCTACAGCCCTGCCAAGCCTTCAGTTGACTGCAGCCCTAGCCGATATCTTGACTACGACCTTATAGAGACTCCACACCAGAACCACCTAGCTAAGGCACCCCAAATTCCTGACCCTTAAAAACTGTGAGAGATAATAAATGTTTATTAATCAAGAAAAAAAAAACTAGCTAGCAGGCAGGCCAATGTATACCATTGAACTCTCTGGTCTCAGACTGTTCAAAATTTTTGGTGAAGACACAGAAGACCTACTTGTTGAATCTGTAGAAAGCATAATAATCAAAGGAAACTTCCTAGCTAATAATGGATAAGGACCGGACAGCTCTCTAGGGGTTGAATAATGACCTTGCAAGATGAGATTAATAAATTTTCAGACGCTCTCCACACATTCTCAGCTGCCCTACACTCCTAAGAGAATCATGCTCCTTTAATTGCAAAGTTGTTCACTAGAGCTCCATTTCCTACTTATCTTTGGGAATATAACTGATTAAAGCATAAAACATTAAAAATCAGGTATGTACCCTTACCTTTTAACTCTTAACAAACTAAAAGTTATTTAGAAGAGCATTTTTTGCCCTATTTTAGTTGGAGAATTTAGTTGGAGATTATTCTCCGTAATCTCAATCACTGATAATAGGAGTATTTGCAAAATGATAAGAAATTTTGTGAGTTAAGGATGAATATGAAAACTATTTGGAGAAAAACCTTACCTTGCCCAGTGTTTCTGAGATGTCTAAAAGAGGCCTTCAAGTTTGAACACATATACTGTGTGATAGGTGACACATTTTTAATCATGGGTTAGCTATTAACTATGTAACCTTGGACTAGTTTCTTCACCCACGTTGCACTTCATTTTTGTCATCCATAAAATGAAAGAGTTGGATTATGTTATGTTTAAGATACCTTCCATCTCTAATATACTTGATGCACATTCCTCTCTAAGAAACAGAAAGCTAATACATGTGATTATCCTTAATAATAAGCAGCATTATAATAAGAAAATACAAAAAGTACTATGAGGCAAAACAAGTCCATCCATGAGACAAAAGTTATTTTAAATCAAATAGCTGTAATCATACTGCATTCATCAATGTGACTATCTAAAGTATATTAGACTTAAGAAAGTTTCCTGAATGCATTTTGTTTCTTACCACAACTTTAGTAGCTTGGGCTGGTTTCCACTGTACAAGTGTGACTCCACCACACAGCATAAAAACTGACATCCACTGTAATTTGCTGAGTGTCCGCTTTAACATTAAAACAGTACATAAAGCAGTACAGGGAATCTTTAATTGGTAGGTCACCTAGAAACAAAACAGTGAACTAATGAATTCAATTCATATCAGTCTCTGGCACAAATATATTATTTCTGATATCATTTCTAGAATTATCAGGTAAAATATTTGATTTTTTTTTTGTAAAGTGTTAATAAAAATCTTTCACCATAAAAACATTTTTTAAGGTTCTGTGCTTTTCATTATCATTAACTCCACTTACTTGGTACACTGCTGCATCCAGATTGCTAAGAGCTAGGAAAGCCATGTTGTTCTGAACAGCGTACACTAACGATGGCACACTTAACTTCATCAGTTCCTTGGGGCTCCCCAAGACATTTTCTCTTAAAGATGCCTTGAATCTACCCAGACTGCCAGTTTCTCTTTGAAAACAAAAGGAGGGATTTGTGAGGGTAGTGAGGAAGAGAATTAAAGAATATCTTGAAAGATTCCTTCACACCTAAGATAGCTATATTGTAAGTCCATTGATATAATTTAGAAAATTTGCTTTAATAATTCCCAATTGATTTTAGATTCATTAAAAGAAAAAACAATTACAGATCCTAATTGGGAAAATATGACAATTATGTTTACCATCTTCAGCTTCTGGTGAAAATTCCAGGAGTTTTTGAGTACATTAAATAATGAGATAAGAGGAAACCAGAATTGCTGATACTACCTTTAAGAAATTAATTTAAATCCCTGCCACTTAACCAGCATTACCTCAAGTTCACCTGGACTATTTTTTAATTAATCAGGTTGCATACCCATTTTTAAAACTGTTGTGATTTTTAAAAAATTATAATAGATTTAAATTGCAAAAAAAAAAAGGCTTTGGTAATGGAAGTTACTTGGGAATTGAGCAATTCAGATTAATATAAATGAATTCAATGCTTATGCAATATAGACAATAAATCTTTCATTTATATAAGCATATTTTCATAAAACCTTTTAAGTACTATCTGTATAATTTTACCAACAAAAATAAACTATACTTGTTATGTATAAAGTTTACTGCTTGACTGCATATTGATTATTCATGCTCTTAACTATTCTTAATTTTGTTCAGGAACAACTGGCTAATCTTTCTTATTTTTCCCCATTGCAAATCAGTTAATTTATTCCTGAACAAAAAATAAAACAGTATTTTACAGCAAATATCAATACCAAAAAAAAGTGCTTTATCAAAAGGGTCCTAACTGCAACTTACAATATCCTTAAAAGGACCATAATACTTTGTTGGTGATATAGATCTACTTCAACCCCAAATTTATGATAATCACAATGAGCTTCTATATTTTTGGTTGACATATTAGAATCAACAGTTGTGAAATTAATTTTTTCATATTTAAATACTGCAAGAATAATTACCTATATTCTGAGAGGGATCAAAAAGTCTATAATGTCAAGTAGATTACCTGTGCTTATCTATTTCCTGTAGAACATTCCTGCTCCAAGGAAATGCTTAAGTAAGACAAAATTTGCCCTAAGCCACAGAAACAAAAAGACATCCTTCTTAGTTACAGATTTGTTGCCAAATTCAACATGCTATACACTACATAGTAAGTGTATATGTTGAAAAGTAATGCACACAGCCCGGTGGTGGACTATAAGCTCTATAAGAAGAGGGAAAGAATACCAAAAAGATCACTCTATCAAGAAATTCTCCATGGCAGTTTTCCAGGTATATGAAGGTTTGCCCTTTAAATGGTTGACATTATTTTTTAACTGCCTTTTAAATACAAATTTAATATATTCTATATACATTCTTAACATCTTAAAGAGTATAAACAATACTTTTTCAAAGAATGTTTTCCATTAACTATAAAATTGAAGAAAAAAATTAAAGAGAAAAGATTTAAATAAAAAGGTGATGTTTTAGAAAGCATAATTGAACATTCTTTATTACCCTAATTATCACTAGTAAGCATAAGACAGTATTAGATATAATCTTACAAACTGTATGAAGTATGAGACACTGCTTTCGCTGCCCTTTTAGAATGCTGATTTAATGTACCTAACACATCTTCAGAGTAGCACCCTAAGGAGCTACCAAGAGGTACATCTGTCTGTACCCATCCCCACATTCCACCTCCTCAATGAATTCTTGGCTTATCCAGAGAAGAAAGATGGTCTCTATCACTGGCTCTTTGCCCTGTCAGAAAATTGGCCCCTTAAAGATCCAAATACTGCTCCTAATAACGACCGTGCCTACACCAATAACCAAGGTGCTGCTGTTCCTTTTCTCCCCTTCACTTTTCTTCTTTCTCATCTTTTCTCCCGTATTTTTCAGCTTTCACATAAAAAGAAGGGCCTTTGGGCCACAACACCAGCCAATATGAGTACTTCTTTACTTCAGTGTGGCAAACCTAGAGAGTGTCAGGCCTCTGGCTCTTCTGGCTCTATCCTTTTTGTTGAATGCTCAGGAGCTACGTTTTTACTTCCAAGAATACTTGGGTATCTTTTTCTGGTTCCTACCCTAATGCAGTTATTAGCAAATCCAAGGAATACCAGAATGCTAACTAATGTGAAAGCTCAAGTTTCACTGTAGTACCTTAGAATTATAGCATATTATATAACCATAATAAGTAAGATATTCTGAAATAAGTTACCAAAAAATAGCAGAGGATCTAAAAGGACTAGTCAGAGAACAAAAGCTCAAGAATAACAGAAAAACAATAGAAAGAAAAATGAAGAGATTCAGGAGGTATAAGAAAGAAGAATAAGTGGCAATCTTACCACACACAAAGTTTTAAAGGGGTAAATGGTTTCTCTATTAATCAGATTAAATCTTGCTTAATATAACAAATTTACTAAGAATATAGCTCTTAAAGTTTGTATTTAGCTTTACTCACTAAAATTATTTTTAAAATAATAAGAGCAACATATCTCCCAGAAAAAAAACTTATCATTTGTCCTTTTATTATTAAGGAGACAAAAATAAACTATTCTAAATATACTGCAGCCTTAAATGTGCTATTAAAAGGAACACATAAAAACCAAAGATGATTTTTTTCTTCTATTTTCCTACCCTAATATTTTCTTGGAAATCAAATCATAAGCATCTTAATAAGAACCTTGTATTAAAAACAAATGCATTAAATTTAATTCATGAATGATATTGCTAGATAAGAGAAAAAGCAAGTTTAACCAAAAAGCATATACTTTTTTTTAAAGATTAGCCTTTTTTCCTATTAATCATTTGAACAGTAAGTTTAACTTCTGTGACTGGAAGACAATCTATGTGCAACCTTTTATTACCTGAAGAAATTCTGAAGCTCCATGTTGATTGCAGAGATTCCACTGCCGCCTCCCCCCCAAATTTTCCTATCAACCGGCTGAAACCAATTCTTTCTGATCTATGTTTGGTCAAAAGTAGGCCTCATTCTTCCAGCTCCTGATCTGATGAGAACTACTAGGAGGCATAATATCCTTGGCTAGGTTACCAAGGCACTGTGCAAAATGGAACACAGCAAAAGTTACTCGTGAGCTTAAGAAATTTAAATCTTGTTTACAAATTTCTTAACTGAAATATTAAGTATAACTAACTCATATAAAAGACTTTGGAAAGACTAGGTATAAAAACCAATAATGGGGTCAATTTGAAGACAAAAATACCCATCATATGAGGTTTGTTTTTTTTTTTCCACTTCCCCTCCATGTCCCTAAACCCATTATAGAATGAGTATAAAGGAGTAAAAATGCAAAACAAACAAGAGAACTAGAATAGGACTAGATAACTTATAAGTATTTGACAGCCACATAAATGATTCTAGCTAATATTATGAAATAGTAGAAGATTATTTTTGGCCATTTATAGATAAGTAGTTCAAAGATTTAAAGATACATTTGGTTTATTACTAAACACACCCAAAGTATATGTACATTTACATTTATACATCCTGCTAGGTTTATTTAGTCTTTATAGACTGTGGTGAATAGCAAACAATAAAAAGTTGACTTTGTTCTAAGGCAATGTGAAAGTGTTTTCACTTCCTTTCCTTCATACCTCCAATGACAGATTTAAGTCTAAACTGCCAGCTCTAAATAGCTGTGACAGGATTTAGTAATGCTAACATGTAATTTTCATGTGAATTATTGTAATTATTTTTATGTAAAATGAAAATAATTTAATGTATTGTTTTATATTTCAAATTAGTTAGAAATTGGTAACATAATTCAAATAGTTAAAACCCAATTTATTCAAATACAGAGCTTTTGCAACAAACTGTTAATCCATCTCTCTCCCCCAAAAAAGTATTTAGAAATATCCTTTCAATTTAAAAGTGATCCGATAAAACCATACATGTGCACAAATATGTATGTCCAAAGATAATTATTACATTTTTGTTTTGTAGAAGACTGAAACAACCCAAATGTCCATCAATAGTGACTGGTATAAATGATACAGCCATATAATGGAATACCATGCAGCTCTTAAAAAAATAAATAAGACAGATCTCTACGGACTGACATGGAACCATCTCTAATACAAAATATTTAAGTGAACAAAGTAAAGTGGAACACAGTGTATAAAGTGTGTATCACACACAGTGCCCAGCACAGTCTTTCACACATAACTAAAATTCACCAAACTAGACCATGTCTGTTACCAAAGTAAAGTAACCATCCATCAATTCTGCCCGAAACTTTTTTTTTCTTGCAGTTCTAACTTGCATTTTCACATTACAAAAAAAATTTTAGCTACAATTGAAATGGAGGTATATGAAGGACATGATAATAAGTTGTATTTACCTGCATGTTTCCCTCACCTGTTTCTAAGGGGGGGATTGAAATAATGTTTCTTTAAGAGCCTGCCATTCTCAATACCAACAATCCTGAACATCTGAAGGCATCTAACTTTAGTTGCTGCAATCTAAAGGAGGATGTTTGGCAATTCACATAACACGTTTTGACAATGATTAACAGTTGGTATTCTGCAGAATGTAGATACTTGCTTTCTAAAAAAAAGAGAAGTTAGATAGCTGCTCATGAGGTTTTCAAAAATGCATTTTGACAATAACCCTAAAAAGGAGCATTATTATTTGGCTTTTCTAGGGCAATTTTAACACATAAGCAATAACATTTTAGGTGATTTCCAAGTTTTCTTGAAGACTACACCAACATATGCATTTCTCTGCCTTCTGTTCTTTTACCAAACTATGATTTTACTTTTTTCTGAAGAAATGAAAATGAAATCCTTGATCTTTGTTGCCCCAATATATATCAAGTATTCGTTGCTGTCTCCCATATGGAGGGACCTGGGTTGGATCCCTGGGACCTCCCGGTAAAATAAAGAAAATATAGAAGGCACGCGGGCGTGCCAGGCCCCACAGAGACAGAGACATGCAGCACGATGATGACCTAACAGGATAGTGACACAAGGGAGAAGACGAGACGCACTGAAAAACCAGGAACTGAGGTGGCGCAGGTGGCAGAACGCCTCTCTCCCACATTGGAGGTTCCCTGGATTGAATCCCAGTGAAGACAGGAGAAGGATGAAAAGAGAGGGCAAGAAACACACAGAGAATCGCCCAGCGAATGGACACAAAAAACAGCAAAAACGGGGTGGAGGGGCTTAAAATGGGTAAAAGTAAATAAAAATGAAAAAAAAAAAAAA
>PVKH010006729.1:0-21200 GCA_004027955.1 Chaetophractus vellerosus | reverse complement strand
CCTTATAACAGTTTTGCATTTAAAATCTAAAGTCTGACATTAGTATCACTTCTCCAGCTCTTTTTTTGTTTATTTTTTGCATGGAATATATTTTTCCAACCTTTCATTTTCAACCTGGTTGTGTCCTTATATCTGAAGTGAATCTCTTGTAGACAACATATAGATGTTTCATATTTTTAAATCCATTCGATGAGTCTATGTCTTTTTTTTTATTATTCTTTTACATCCCCCCCCCCCATTTTGCTTGTTCTTGCTGTGTTCATTTTTCTCTGCATTCCTCTGTGTCTGCTTGTCTCTCCCTGCTGGGGCGACCTGCCGAATCAGCTCACTGGCACGGCAGCCCACCTGCTCATGGGGGCTTGCCCTTGCTCACGGGGGCTTGCCTTTTTGCCTGCCTGCGGGGGCTTGCCTTCTCGAGGCAGTCCACCTGTTCGCGGAGGCCCAGGAACCGAACCTGGGGCCTCCCATGTGGTAAACCGGCACCCTACCAACTGGGCTATACAGCCGGCCCCTGAGTCTATGTCTTTTGATTGGGGAGTTCAAGCCATTAACATTCAATGTTATTACTGTAAAGGCATTACTTACTTCATCCATTTTGTCCTTTGGCTTTCTGTTGTCATATCTTACTATTGTTTGTCCTTTTACCCTTTAATTTACCCTTCCAAATAATCTTCATTTCTATAATCTTTTCCAAATATATTGCCCTTGTTTTTTCCTTTTGGGCTGCAGCACTCTTTTTAGTATCTCTTGTAATTCTGGTCTTTTGGCAAAATATTCTGCCAGTTTTTGTTCGTATGTGAAGATTCTGAACTCACCCTTATTTTTGAAGGACAGTTTGACTGGATAAGAATTCTTGGCTGACGGTTTTTCTCTTTCAGTACCTTAAATATTTAAATACCACTTTCTTCTTGCCTCCACAGTTTCTGATGAGAGTCGGCACTTAATCTTATGGAGTTTCCCTTGTGTGTGATGCTTTGCTTTTCTCTTGCTGCTTTCAGAATCCTCTCTTTTTCTCTAATATTTGTCATGTTGAATAGTAGCTGTCTTGGGGTAGGTCTACTAGGAATTATTCCAATTGCAGTCTTTGTCCTTCTTGGATATTGATAATTATGTCTTTCATAAGTGTTGGGAAGTTTTTGGTCACTATTTCCTCAAATATTCTTTCTGCCCATTTTCTATTCTCTTCTCCTTCTTGTACACTAACAATTCATATGGTTTTGTGTTTCACATTGTCGTTCAATTCCCTGGGACCCCGTTCCATGTTTTCCATTCTCTTCTTTTTCTGTTCTCCTGTCTTTTCCAGTTCAGATGTTCTGTCTTCAAAATTACTAGTTCTGTCCTTGAGCAATTCAGTTCTGCTCTTATGTGCCTTTAATTCATTTTTAATCTCATCCATCATATCTTTCATTCCTATAAGTTGTGTTACTTTTCTTTCATGCTTTCAAATTGTTCTTTATACTCACCCAGTGTTTTCTTAATACCCTTTATTACCTTAGTCACATTTTCTTTCAAATCTCTGAATTGATTTAGAAGAGTTGTGTGATTTTCATTGATTAGTTGTCTTAAATCCTGTATCTCTTCAGAATATTTAGCTTGTAACTTTGGCTTAGCCATCTCTTCCTGTTTCCTAGCTTGACTTGTAATTTTTGCTGATGTCTAAGCATCTGAATATGTTGGTGAATTTACTCTAATGTCCAATTTCTCTCTCTTGCTTATTTTTTTCCATAGCTCTTCTTTGATATTTGATTCAACTTATTCTAAGTCTCTAGTATTGCCCAGCTTAAGTTATCAAAATTGGTCTAGGGACTCACTATTAGGGCACAGATTTTCTCCCAGGAGTTAGGATACAGAGAGAATGAAAAACAGTTTTTATCCTTGTAATTTCCAGATTGGCCAGCAGTTGGCACTCATTGGTGCCCCTTTTCACACAGGGGTTTCAATCTCCACTTTTCTGTATTTTGGTCTGGCCAGAGCCAAGATTCAAAGTGGGCTCTGCTGGCCGAATTCACTGAAAAGAACCACTCCCCTAATTCCCCTCCTTTTTCCTTTGTAACAGTTGACAGGGAGGAAGATGTTTTTTTTTTCCCTTTCAGTCAGCTGCCATAATCCAGGGGTTTTACCCAGCTTAATATCTTGGGGGTGGGGTTTGGAAACCTTTCCCAGCTTCTGTGGAGGTTTGGTAGCTCATGTTTTTTGTTTCAGGTTCTTTGTCTTTCTTCTCCTCACCTTCCTGGGTGTTGTGTAGTTCTGTCCTGGTTTGCTGCCCCCAAAATAGGTTCCTGAGGCAGCTCTTGACTCTTTCTCTGTTGTTTTTGTGAGATAGTCGATCCTTGCCTGCCTATTCTGATGCCATCTTCCCAGAACTCCCACATCTGTTTCTTTGAATTAAAAATAAGTGGAAAAGAACAAGCTGTTATACCATGCCTTCCCAACAACAACTAAAATGGTATGATCTTTGAAACATTTATAATTTTATTATCCCAACATATTTTTATTTTAATTTTTCCAATATATTTTTAAGGCTGATATTATTATTCCCAGGAGTATATAGAAGCACAGCCAACTTAGATAAATTGCCCAAGATCATACATTGTGGGCGGTACCAGTATTCAAACTTAAGTTAATTGACAATAAGACTTTTTTTTTTTCACACCAAAGTATCATTTTGTATGCTTATTCTTGATTTTAGGCTTCTAGGTTGCCTTATAACCTCAGCTTTCTGATAAATTCAAGTAAAGTTATGATTTTGAAATTCAGCTGGCTTTTTTGTGTTGTTAGGGTGGAAGCTATACTCTTTCAAGCACTCTCCATCCTTGGAGGGAGTGATACTCCAATTTGGAACATAAATATTATTTTTTCCTATACAAACATTGGTGAGAGAAGATCATGTTGAGAGATGAGTATGTTCTATAAATTTTGGGTATTAAAAAATCAATAAGTATTGTCATTGGGAAATCTTAATGGGTTGGGGCATTTTTTTAAGGAGTGTGCTCAGATAATGAAAAGCACTTTGAAAATGAGGACTCAACCTATGTTGATCTATTTTTCCTTTTCCCTTTTCTCAATTTATTCAAAACCTTTGACACTGTCACTCATGTGATGGTTAACTTCATGTGTCAAGTTGGCTAGGTTACAGTGTACAGTTGTTTGGTGAATCAAGCATTGGCCTGATTGTTACTGTGAGAGTATTTTGCAGATGAATTTGCATTTATAATCACTTGAATGTATTTATGGCTGATTGCATTTACAATCAACAAAGGAGATTTCTCTCAGCAATATGGGGAATCACCTCATTCAATCAGTTAGACATCTTTAAATCCAGAACTGAGGATTTCAGAAATCCCAGGAAGAATTTCTGTCTCAACTTCAGTCAAATTGCTTCCCTTGAGAAATTCAGATTCAACTTCAGCATCACCTTTTATTAGAGTTTCCAGCTTGCAGCTTTCTTTACAGAGTTTGGACTTGCCAGCCCACCCTGTCATGTGAGTCAATTCCATATAATAAATCTCTTTTATATATACTGTCAGTTCTGTTTCTCTGGAGAATTCTGATACAACCAGGTTTCAGAGTGCAGCAAGGCCAGGAGGAAATAAAAATGTGCTTTAAAATTGTTTTTTATAGAGTTACTGCCTCAAAGCAAAAATTTAACAGCTTTCTGAAAAATTTAGACTTACTTGGAAATAAGTTTTAAAATAATAATGGGTCTTTAGTATCTGTCCTTTTTGGATACTTGTTGAAGTTTCCATTGTGGATTAATATATTGCTAATTTGGGGAACTGTTATGAGAGAACTTGAAATGAAGTTGTCTCTGCTCTCAGGACACAGCATTATATATAGACACAGATATGAAGTCATAGAAGTCATATTTTAATCTCTATATATCTATCATTGAGCTATGGATATTTTTAATATTCATTTACTCAGATTCTCTTTATACTCACTTATTTTTTTCTCCTTCATCTCTCATATATTGAGTGAGTTAAACAAAAACTATTTGATTTGCAATTCTTTGTTCCTGTGTTTTCTACTGCAAATACTATAAGAATCTCAGCATTATAATATTTGATACATAAAGACTCCTGACAGAGCTCTATTTAGCCATAAAAAAGAAATTTTTTGTCTCATGTGAAACATTTTGCCTTGAATTTTACTTTTTTCCTGATCTAAACATAAACTTCACTGGTTATCTGTTTGTTTTCATTTATTTTTGCCAACGTTGATTTTCTTGTAGATTTATTTGTCTATTGTATGCTACTATATTTGTTTTGATTTTTTTGTTCAATCTAAATCATTTTCTTTCAAGAGCAGACTGTGGTGATTTGAAGTAGTATGTACCTCAGAAAAACATGTTCTTAAATTGAATCCATTCATGTGAGTGTAAACCATTGTAAGTAGACTACTTCAGTTAAGGTGTGACCCACCTCATTTAAAATGGATATTAATCCCATTTCTGGAGTCCTCTATGAGAGAATGAAATTCAGACAAAGAGAAAGAAAGCCATGGAAACAAGAAGCTGAAATGGAACCCAGAAGCTGAAATGGAACCCAAAACAGAAAGAAGAGACCAGGAGACAGTGTCATGTGACTTCCAATGTGGTGGAGGAGCCAAGGATCACTGGCAGCCAGTTTTCAGGAAGAAAACATCACCTTAATACCTTGTTTTGGCCATTTTTCTGGGCTTTAACCTCGAGTAAGTAAATTCCCATTATTTAGGCTGCACTATTTTCATGATATTTGCTTTAACAGCCTAAGAAACTAAAACCTATTTTGATAACAGGAGTTGGGTGCTGCTATTACAAATATCAAGAATGTGGAAATGGCTTTCGAATTGGGTAATGAGTAGAAGCTGGAAGAATTGTGCAATGCTTGGTTGAAAAGGCCTAGATTGCTTGGAAGAGACTGTTTTAGTTTGCTAAGCTGCCAAAAGCAGATACCATAAAATGATTTGGTTTTAACAGTGGGAATTTATTAGCTTACAAGATTATAGTTTCGAGGCTGAGAAAAATGCCCAAATCAAGGCATTATAAGACAATGTTTCTCTCTGAATAATGGCTGCTGACAATCCTGGACTCCTCTGTCACATGGCAAGGCACATGACAGCATCTGCTGGTCTCTCCCTTCTCTTAGGGATTTCACTGCTTTAAGCCTCTTTCTTCTGTGGCTTTCTCTTTAATTGTCTGAATTTCATTCTCTTATAAAGGGCTCAGTAAGACAATTAATACCCATTCTGAATGAGGTGGGTCACAGCATAAATTAAAATCCTACTCACCAAAAGATCCTACTGACAATGGCTCCACACCCACAGGAATGAATTAACTTTAAGAACATGATTTTCTGTGATACATGCAGCTTTCAACCATCACAGAGACACTTTGCACAAATATGAATGCTAAAGGTACTTCAGATGAGGCCTTGGAATAAAATGACAAATATGTTAATGGAATCTGAAATAGAGGTGATCTTTATTTTAAGAATACTGAGAAAACTTGAGTTCTGATGTTATATGGAAGGCAGAATTTGAGAGTGATGAGTTTGGATATTTAGCTGAGGAGATTTCCAAACTAAATATGGGAAGTGGTGCCTGGTTTCTCCTTGCAGGTTATAGTAAAATGTGAGGGGGAAAGGGATCACCTGAGAACTGAATTCCTGGGTTCAAAGAAACCAGAAATTGATGATTTAGAAAATTCCAAGTTTCCAGGAAGCAAGTCCCCAGAAAATAGTGCTCCATGTGAGGGTATAAATGAACAGGGAACCAGTCAGCAATTTCTGTGGAAGTCAGGAATGGAGATGCAGTTATCTAGGAAAGATTTGTGGAAACTTCTTTTGTCTGATGACTTAGACCCCTGTGTCCTAAATGCAAAACCAACAAGTTTTTTTGTGAGATCTATATGAATGGAACTACTGACAGCCTAGAATAAAGGGAAAGAAAAGGGAAAGAATGAAGGAAAAATCATAAGTGTACAACTATATAAGTTAAGTTCTGAACCAAAGGCATCTTCACAGGCCATGAGAGTGGACCTACCCATGTTTGTGGAAAAGGTGAGTCAAGCACATTTCTTGGAGAAGGTGGTCCTTCCACCCTGTTGTTCAGAAGAATGCCACCACTCCAGTGTTCTCCGAGGTTAAAACCTGTGTCCTGGGTATTGTGGAGAGTCTGACCTCTACCTAGTTTTCTCAGAGGTCAGAGCCTATTCCCTGGGGACTGCAGAGAGTTTGGACACCGCCCCAATGCTTGATGAAGGTGAAGCCTGTGCCCTGGTGTTCCAGGAGAACCTGACCACCATCCTGATGCTTGAAGAGGGTGGAGCCTTCATCCCAATGTTGTGGAGAGCATGGCCATGGTGCAAGTGTTCAGAAGGGCTGGGACTGCAGCTTCGTCAGGCCTGGAGGACAAAACATTGTTCCATAGATGATTCTCAGACTTTGAAATCTAAAGGAGTATGTCCTGAAGGGTTTTAGAATTATTTTTACACTGTAAAAACAAGTTCTTAAATCTAATCCATTCCTTTGGGTGTAAACCATTATAAGTAGGACCATTTGATGAGGATAGTTCAGTTAAGGTGTGATCCACTTCATTCAATGTGGGTCTTAATCCTATTACTAGAGTCCTTTATAAGAGAACAAAATTCAGATAAAGAGAGAGAAAACCACGGAAGCAAGAAGCTGAAATCAAGGAAACCTGGAAGAGACTGGAGAGACCAGGAGATGCTGCCATGTGCCTTGCCATGTAGAAGGGGAGCCAAGGATCACTGGCAGCCAGTCTTCAGGAAATAAGCATTGCCTTGAAGATGCTTTTATTTGGACATTTTCCCAGTCTCAAAACTGTAAGCTAATAAATTCTCATTGTTGGGAGCCGGCTCGATAGCCCAGTGGATAGGGCACCGGCATACCACATGGGAGGCCCCGGGTTCGGTTCCCGGGGACCTCTCCTAGCGGGCAGACCGCCTTGAGAATGGCAAGCCGCCATGGGCGGGCCAGAGCCACCGTGGGCAGGGCAAAAAACTGCCACGGACAGGGCAAAAGCCACCACAGGCAGGGCAGGTCGCCCGCGAATGGAGCGCAGCCAGCCACCTGCGAACTGAAAGCCGGCCGTGAATGGAAGCAGAAGCCGCCCACAAGCAGGGAAAGCCGCGCCTGCGCAGTGACCCAGTCTTGGTGCGTCGCCGCAGCGGGGGGGAAGGGGAGCTATGTAATAAAATAAATAAATCTTTAAAAAAATAAAAAAATAAAAAAATAAATTCTCATTGTTTAAGCCAACCAGTTTCATTTTGTCTCCTTGGAGTAGTCTAGGAAACTAAAAACACTGACCTAATCTCCTTTATATTTTTATTAGGTTGATTATTTGGTTTCTGTTGTGTTATCTTTGATATGTTATTTCACATTATGTCATGTGGAATGTTTTAATATTTCTTATGTTTTCTAACTTTTTGGAAAATTTCCAAACTTGGAATTAAGGCAAAAAGTTGGGCAGTGCATTCTTTCAATATCATATGGAGAGGGGCCGGCTGTATAGCCCAGTGGATAGGGCACTGGTTTACCACAGGGAGGCCCCGGATTCGGTTCCCGGGGACCTCTCCAAAGCGGGCAGACCGCTTTGAGAAGGGCGAGCCACCGTGGGCGGGGCAGAGCCGCCGTGGGCAGGGCAAAAAAAAGCCACCATGGGCAGGGCAAAGCCACCACGGGCAGGGCAAGTCACCCGCGAACGGAAGCGGAGCCACGTGTGAAGGGAAGCAGACCCGCCCGCAAACGGAGCAGAGCCGCCTGCGCGGTGACCTGACTTGGCGTGTCGCCGCAGTGGGGGGAGACAGAGCGGACACAGAAGAATGCAGAGAAATGAACACAGCAAGAGCAAGCAGAAAAGGGGAGATATGTAATCAAAAAAAAAAAAAAAGACTACATTGTAAAAAAAAAAATCATATGGAGAGATAGGTCATCCAAAAGTTGTCTAAGGAGCATACTTATTTCATCTCACTGGTATTACTTTTTTTATTGAGGCCAACTCTGTTGAGGGAACTGTTGAGGCCAGCTAATTGCTGAAAAGTAGTGAGGGTATAGGGTGGAAGATAAATCTGGAGGTTAGACAACTTCAATTTAGTTGTATGCCTCATCACACATTTTTTATTTTAACCCACCTGGAGATCTTCTGTTCAGGGCTCACAAGGATATGCTTCAATCCTTTGTATATATGGAGGAAAGGTTGGTTCAAAGTTTGGCACTTTATGTAGATTTTGGTTGGCAGATATGTAGTTTTAACTGACTAATTGCAATTTCAGCTATAATTCTCTATGCAAAACCATCTCTTTTCCAAAAGCCACAGTGAGAACTGATAGACTTCCAGTCAGCTGACATATTAGATCAGTAGGTGGCAACCATGCCCACTATGAAAGATGCTGATGTCTGTTCTTTGTGGAGTGAATGATCATGGAAAGAGGGCAACTCTAGTACACTTATTTTTTTCCTGCATTTCTAGCTGCTTTTTGTGTGCTTACTAGATTTCAGTCAGGTTTGTACCAAAATCTTTGTATGCTACTTGTATTTGTTATATATCTTGTAATTTCCTTAAATCTTATATAAACTGATAATATACAATTCCAGAAATTGATTGTTTTAATAAATTTCAGTTGAATGCTTTCAGAATAAATGATAAATGGAGGCACTAAAAAATATTCTCAATTAGGTAAAAGAAAGATAAATATTAAAGAATGAAAAAAAAAGAAATCCAGGAAGATTCTAATCTCAGATTCCTTCACATGTCTCTCATTTCTTTCTCCACTTTAAAAAAAAATGATATTGGAAATTATAGTCAATATAAGCACTGATTTTTCAAGAAAGACAAGTCAACATAGGAACCAACCAGAAAAACTATACTTAAGTGAATTGCTGTGGACTTATATCTAAATTATACTTAACATATCTACATTTTGCTTAAGTTAAAATAAAGTATTTATATTAATCATCTGTCATTTTTATGATACTTCACTTTAACTGGCTATTTCAATTAGCCAATCCATACAGCATTCCAGTGTTGTTGGCTAACAAGGCTTCTACTGCATTTGTCAAATATTTATCACAATTAGTGTCTTTTACTTTTCCATTGAATAGTTTTCTCTTTTTTTCCTAAGTCTTCATACTGATTTTGATTGGTTTCAAAAAGGAATAAAAATAGATTTAACCTGTCTTAGTTTGCCATTTATTGTAAATGCATAAATTGGTTGGCTTAAATAACAGGAACTTATTGTCTCGTATTTTGGAGGCTAGAAATTCAAAATCTGGCTCTTGACAGGCTGTGCTTTCTTCTGCAGTATTTAGTATTCTGGGTGATTGCTTGCTTCAATAATTGGGGTTCTTTGGCCTTCATCTCTACCTCTATCACATGGCAGTCTGCCTCATTCTTTGGCTTCTTCTGTCTTCTGGCTTCCACTGACTTGTACTGACTACCAGCATTTGAATTTCTTTCACATATAAGTACTTCAGCCATATTGGATTAAGGCCCACTCTAATTCAATTTGGCCTCATCTAAATATGATCTTCGCAGATCCTATTCACAAGAGTCCACACCTTAACTAATAATAAAATCTTCTAAGGTCCTATTTACAAATGGTTTCATACCCACAGATATGCAGATTAAGAATTGAATATGTCTTTTGTGGGGTACATGATTCAATCCCCAATACCCACTATCTTCAATTGAAAGTCTTTCTTGTTTTTAAGGAATTTAAAAGAAAAGTCAAATGACTCTGACTTCCAATTTGCTCTCCTCTAAGACAAAGAGAATCAGAATGGGAACTGAGGTTGATATCAATTATTAGAAAAATACGAAAAGTACAATATGTAAGTTACAGTTTCCATTTTCTAATATCATAATTTTTCCTTTTTATCTTTTGTACTCACTTTATTCAATATATTATATGAATAGCCAAGACCTTGACTTTTGTCCACAGTCTTGAATTTTTCTGACCTCATTTATTCTATGACATTTTCAGAACCATTTCAAATTCTGGGCACCTTCTTCCAAATGCCTAGCTCAAGAAAGCTTATCTTAGGTAATACAAAATCAAAAACACTGAGATAGATATTAAGAGAAGGATAAACACTACAATTGCCTCTTTTATGTGTAGAATACTTTCTAGGTCAAAGCTATGTTTGTTGCTTTCTCCCTGCCTGGTTTGTTCACAAGGGCATAGTGTGTTTATTTGATACCTGCCCTCAGCTGCAAGATCATTTCTTTGGGTAACTTTCTCAGTCAAATGTCTCCCATCAACTATCTTCATCCTCTCAAACTTTAATTTGTCAATGATTTCTCAAATGTTAGTATTTTCTGATCCATATTACTAGATCTTTATTAATGCATTCTTTCCTATAGACATCCCAGTGTGTTATGTGAGATCTGGGGATCCTTTCAGATCAACTTTGGAATACGTTTTTGTTGTTCACAACACACACAGCTCAAAGACCTTCCAAATCCAATATTTCACTTATTCTTCACAAGCAGGTATTATTAACTCCATTTTTAAAATGGGAAACTGAAGGCCAGAAAGGGGCTAGTTCTCAAGCAGCAGAATTGAGACCATAACCTATTCTTCATTCCAAACCAGGTCCCTAACACCAGGGTCCTCCACACTGCCAAACCCAAATATAAAACTACTAGTCTCATAGCATGTCTTCAAAGCCCCAGAGATAGCTGAGGAGCTGCAAACCAGGGATCAAAGATGTCTTACCCAGGGATACAGTTTGGGTCCTCCTTGGCCACTTGCTTGGCTCATTCTGCTTTGGATATGATATTTTATAGCTTGTAGAAACACTCCTGTCTTATTAGAAGACTATAATCTCTTGGTTTCTATAGTACCACTTTCTCCTAAATGTCTTTACATCTATCTGCCTAGTTTTTAATTTATTTCCTCCTCTGACAACTCCTTCAATGATAGGTTTATTTTTGGTACTATTTTAGGGCTTTTATTTCCTAAGCATTTACCTTGAGGAATTGCAAGCAATCCTCTATTAGTCAGTATTTAATTGTATATAATAGAAACCACTCTAATCTATTAAAGTAAAATGAAATTTAATTCAGGGAATTAGATGCTTAGAAAATTATTGGAAGGTTTAGAAGTGTTTAGTCCAATATGGCAATCATTAACCATGTGGGCATGTTTATGCTTAAATTTAAATTAACTTTAAATTTAATATGTCTAGTGAAACTGAGTAAATAAAACTTTCAGTTGCTCTGTTGCACTAGCCATATTTCAAACGATCAATTGTCACATGTGGCTAATGGCTACCATATTAGATGTATAGAATATTTTCCTCATTGCAGCAATTTCTTTTGGGCAGCACAGGTCTAGAGGATCAGGTTCTAGATTAAGATTCTATTAAAGATTCTCAGAAGAACATCACAGGCCTAGTCCACCAAGCATGCTACTACCTCTGCCAAGATCAGCAAACAAGGAAAGCAGTCACCACCACAGTTGATGACTCAAGGGACAAACCACAGATGCATAATATTTGTCACCAGGATGGGTTTCCCCATGCACTTCTCTAGGCACACATTAGGCTGAGGACCAGAACTGAGATGTCTGCTACAGCTGAAATGCAAAATACAAATATCCCTATAAGTGGGTACCTTAATTTGTCAGGGCTGCTATAACAAATACCACAGACTGGGTGGCTTAAACAACAGGGAATTATTGTTTCACAGATTTAGAGGTTAGAAGTCCAAAATCAAGGTTATCAGGAGGATCACGCTTTATCTGAAATCTGTAAAGCACTGCCTCTGTTACATGGTCATCTCTCTCCCCATTTGTCTCCTACTATTGTGTCCAAATTTCTTCTGCCTATAAGGATTCCAGTCATTGGATTAAGCCCCACACTGAATTCAGTCTGGCTTCACCTTAACTAATAACAGGGTCAGAGATCCTATTTACAGATGGGTTCACATCCACAGTCCCAGGCATTAGGACTTGAGCATGTCTTTGTGGGGAACATGATTCAATCCACAACACTGGGCTTGTCTGCAGAAACAGCGAGAGCAGAAGAAGCATGCCCTTCCCTTATAATTGCTTCTACGTTTCATGATCCCAATCTTCATTTTATGTGGCTTCTAAGCTGGATGAATGCTTCTAGAATACTCTGGAAAGAGCTAGCACATCAACCGACTGGGAATTCAGATGTTTACCCTAGGTATGCTTGGTGAAGGACATCTGGGAGTAGAAGAGTGTGGAGTGACAAGGGCCTTAAATATTTGAAGCATAGGAAAGTTTGTCTTTAACCATTTGTGTACTTCAAAAAAAATAAGCCTATGTTAATATCTTCAAGTAGTTTTTTAAAAATTTAAATGAATAGAAAACATATTTATCAAGGAGTTCCTATTTGCAAAGCATCAGCTGGGAATTGTGGGGATATCCAGATTAAGTGGATATATTTTCTCCCTTCAAGTATTTGTTAACATGTGGTGTTTACATTCTGAGAACTTTTAAGCAAATGGAAAAATATTAAAAACAAACAAATGTACAGGAATGTATCTATCATGTATCTACATCTATCTATAAATTTCACTCCCATTAAAATATATGTTTGAAGCATTTAGTAGTAAATACTTTACTTGTAAATATAGTTTGTCTTTTTTTTTCTTCTCCACCAATTATAGTTAGAAATGAAGGTTCATTTTTTAAAGGAGTATCTGACTTCCCAAAAGCTTTTATTCATATTTACTGTATTTTAAAGCCATTAGAAGTTTATTTGTATTCTTAGTTTTTATCCTTTGAACTTATAATACCTGTCATTTCCTTGCATTAGTCAATGAATCTTCAATCTATGTAGATACTACCATATAAGCAGATTTTATTCTAATCTCTGGAACTCAAACCAAATGGAAAAACATGCTGAATTTTCCTATATTTTTATTGCTACTGATTTGTCTCTTAGGTCCATAAGTACACTCACTATTTTCCTTTTTCATATATTTTATTTTACTTTAAACAGTTTTAGGGTTAGAGAAAAATTGCAAAGATATTACAGAGTTTCCATATACCCTACAGCTATTTTCTACTATTGTTAACATCTTACCTTAGTATGGTACATTTGTTACAATTAATGAACTGATATTGTTACATTATTAATGAAATCCATACTTTATTGAGATTTCTTTAGCTTTTACATATTGTCTTTCTTCTGTTTCAGGATCCCATCTAAGATACTACATTGCATTTAGTTGTCATGTCTCCTTATCATTTTTCAGACACTCCTTGTTTTTGATGACCTTGATAGCTTTGAGGAGTAATGGCTAGATGTTTGGAAGAATGTCTGCCAATTAGGATTTTCTGATGTTTTTCTAATGATCAGAATGAGATTATGGGTTTTTGGGAGAAATATCACAGAAATGAAATGTCACTTTCTTCATATCACATCAAGGGTACATATTATCAACATAATTTATATCTGTTAATGTTGACCTGGATGAGGTAGTGCTTTTCAGGTTTCCTCACCATTAAGTTACTCTCCCTTCCACTTCCCTTTTCATAGTATGCTCTTTGGAAGGAAGTCTCTATGCAAAGCCAATACCTGAGCAGTGGGGAAGACTTTACTTCCTTGAGGGCAAAGTATCTACATAAATTACTTGGAATTCTTCTGCATGGGAAATTTGCCTCTTCTCCCCCATTCATTTACTTATACCATCATTTATATCAGTATAGACTCATGGATATTTATTTTATACTTTGAGTTATAGTTCAATACTACTTTATTTTGTTACTCAAATTGTTCCAGCTTTGGCCACTGGAGAGCTCTTTCAACTTTTCACTCGGTTGCTGTATCCCTTTGACAAACTTCCACCATTATGGATTTTTTTGGAACACTTCCTTACTTTCTGACACCATAAGTTGCTCCAAACCCAGTTTTTAAAATTCCTGCCCCAGTCTTAGAGTCACCCATTTATCCAAACAGCCCTGACTTTTTTTTTTATATTGGAGAATGGTATTAGAAACCAAGATCTGGGCAGTAGTTGTGGTTGTTGCTCCTGGGGTGTAATAGTTTCTAGGCCTGTGTAGCTGACAAAGCAAGGAAATATATGTGTACATACTGATGTATGTTTCTAAACATATCTATGAATATTTCTCTATATAGCCATCTGTATCTTTATTAAGCTAAAATAAGTTCATACTGATATATTAAACTTTAATACTATATTTCTTTACACTGCTTTATACCCTATGTTTTCATAAGACCTCTGTAAAAGGTGCACAACAAATAATTATTGGATAAATGGATGAATACAAATATCCTATTAATTTATTCTTACTTGTGGCTATCTCTTGATTATTCTTCCCATACCTTAAATGTGTTCTGTAAATTCTTTTTCAGATGAAACTGATACATGTTGACCATGTGTATGGATGTACTTCTGTGGTCTGAGAATATACACATCCAACTCACATCTGATGTAAATTCTTTTTTTTCTAAATGTGAGGCCCTTTTAAGTATGAATTCACCAATCTACTTTTATATTTCACTACCCATTTCCTTTCACTTCCTTCATCTTGGGACAATATACCCTAAACTTGAACACAGTGGTAGCATGGATTTCACTTCTCAAATCCTCAAATATTTTGCCTAAATTTTAGTGCTATATTTATTCTATTAAACACATAAACTTTTTCCAAAAATTGAAAAGATCTGAACTTGGTTTTCACTCTGATACATCCATGCTCAAAAGCAGTGGACCTAGAAAAGCCTAATAATAGCATGGGTAAAAAGAGAAAATCAAGGGAAAAAATATTTGTGGGAACACATTACTGCTGTTTTAATTTCCTAAGCTGCTCACAGAAAATACTATGAAATGGGTTGGCTTAAAAAATGGGTATTTATTCACTCAGAGTTCAAGTCAAGGAAAATATCCAAATCAAGGCATCATCAAAGCTATGCCTTTTTCCCAAAGACTGGCTGCTGGTGATCCTTGGCTCCTCTGCCATATGGGAAGGCACATGATGGTGTGTTTTGGTATCTCCCTTCTCTTCTGGGTTTCGTTGATTTCAGCTTCTTGCTTCAGTGACTTTCCCACTCTCATATCTGAAAGTCATTCTCTTATAAAGGATTCCAGTAACAGGATTAAGATCCATTATAAACGAGGTGGTTCACACTTTAACTGAAGTAACCTCATCAAAAGGTCCTACTTACCATGGGTCCACACCCACAGGAATGGGTTAAATTTAAGAACATATTTTTCTGGGGGTACACATAGCTTCAAATCACCACAGCTGCTCTATAGAATTTGCTTCCACGTAATAAATTTTAAATGTCAGTACTTATTTATCTCCTCTATGCATTCTTGATTTTCATTTCCCAAAGATGCATTCGCATTTTAGACATAGGAGAGTTCTGGCATGACATTTCTTTGCTTTTTTCTTTCACCACTGCAATTTATCTTTGCCCTTGCTGCCTGATACATCTTCAATCCTGTACTCATAAAGCTTTTTGTGGTTTTCCGCTGAGTGCAGAAAAGGATCTTGGCATTCGATGGCACAATTGTCCTTGCTATCTTTTTTTCCCACTTCTTGCCCAGTGTAAATTATGCACTAATTATACAATATGCTTGATAATCTAAAACAAGTCATGTGCTTTCCTGACTCTGTGTACTTTTGTTTCTACATTTCCTTTCACCTGGTGTTATTATAAATCATTCCTTTGAAAGTAATTTCTCTTTATTTTCTGGTAGCTTTTAAGATTTTCTCTTTGTTATTGATGTGCTGCATTTTTTACTACATGTCAAAAGGATTATTTTTCTCATATTTTGCATAAGATACAAAATGTGAGGACTCTCTTGGAGGACTCTGTGGTGGAACAATCAGTAGCCTATCTCTACCTCACATGAATTTTGCAGAAGTTGCTACAAGTAACAAAATATAAATATTGAGGCTAAAATATTACCTTCCTTATGGGTAAAGGCCAGTTTGGAGGACTTATCCCATTACAGACACTGGGCTCAATACCCTCTTCAACCTTCCAAATAAAAGCCTTTTTTTTCGGTTTTGGAGAGGAAACATATGTCCAGCCAGAAAAGAAATTCTAATTTTCCCATCCTTCCTTGAAATTAGTCATGGTAAGGATGTTGAATTGTGGCAAATAAAATATATGCAGAAGACTGACTTCTGGGATGATGGAGGATTAGAGAGGCAGAAGGCTCACTTCTCTCCCAGAAAAAAGTTAGAGGACAGGCAGAAACTGTCTAGAAAATTGTTTTAGGGATTAAGGCATCAGGGGAAGGCTAGACACCACCAAGAAAAGAGAGGGATGAAGGAAAGGAGTCTCAGCTGGCTAGAAAAACCCTATGGGGACAGCTGCAGCAGCAGTTGCTGATGCCCGTCCCCCCATCCTCAGAGCAAACAGCAGTGGGTCTTCTAGCCCTTGGCACTCTCATGGAGATGCAGAAAGGGGAGCTGGAGGGACACAGCCTATGGCAAATTCATATTTTGGCCAGGCAACTCGGTCTGCTGCATCCCAGCTTTCTCAAACAACCTCCCCACTGCCCTGGACTGGTTGGTGATGATGCAGAGGGAAGGAGGATGTGGCTAGTCAAAGGAGGAGAGCAGGTTCTAAGAAAGTTTGTTTGGGATACTTGACCCACTATAGGGACATTGCTTCTGCAGTGGGGTTGCAGAGAGTGCATTCACCCTCATATCTTGAGTCTGAGCTGAGAGGTCTGCTGAAGACCACCATCTGCTGGCAGACCAGGGGAGTGCATGCAAAAAAGGGTAAAAAGAATAAATAAAAGAGGCACTCTAGTGTCTTTACTGTCCCCTTCTCCAAGGCCCTTGGAAACTGACCTGAAGCCCATACTAAGTCCTTAGCCCTGGTTTAAGCAGTAAACTGGGGTAATCCTAAAGATCTAGAACAAGTTGAACAAAGACTCAGAGAACAGTAATAGCACAAAGCTACTTAACAGTAAATCCCTAGACAAGAGAGAGAAACTGACCATCAGAGTAAACTCACCATCATAATCAGATGCTTAAACATCAGCAAAAATTTTTTTTTAATTGGATTGAGAAGTAAGTTCTATTGGGGATAGAGAATATTTTAAGCCATGGATCAGTGAGGGCTGATATGAAAAGCCCACAGCTAACATTGTATTCAATGGTGAAAGACTGAAGGCTTTCCACCTGTGATCAGGAAGAAGACAAGGATGCCCGCTGTCACCACTGTTATTCAACATTGATCTGGAAATTTTAGCCAGAACAATTGAGCAAGAAAAGGAAATGAAAGACATCTAAACTGTAAAGAAAGAAGTAAAGCTTTCCCTATTTGTAGATGACCTGATATTATATACAGTCCATGTTCATGAATTGGATGACTAAATATTGTTAAGATAAATTCTACCCAAAGCAATTTACAGATTCAACACAATCCCAAACAAAATTCCAAAGTCCTTCTTGGAAATGCCAACCATCAAATTTATTTGTAAGAACAACACCCTAAATAGCTAAAAACTTCTTGAAAAAGAGTGAAATTGAAGAACTTACACTTCCTGATTTTAGACCTTATTACAAAGTTACAGTAATCAAAACATCCTGGTACATTCACAACGACAGATATCTAGGCCAACGGAATTGAATTGAGAGTTCAGAAAGAATCCTTCACATCTATGGTGAATTGATTTTTGACTAGGGTGCCAAGTCCACTCAATAGGCAATAGTCTCTTCAAAAATGGTCCTGAGAACTGGATATCCATGTGCAAAAGAATGAAGGTGGGCTCTTACCTCAGGCCATATACAAAAATGAACTAAAAACAGATCAAAGACTTAAATATAGCAACCCAAACTATAAAATTCCTGGAAGAAAAGTATCTATATAATTTCTTATGTTAGACAATGCTTTCTTTAAAAAGTGGTAAGTAATAAGTGTTGTAGAGGATGTGGAAAAATAGGAACGTTCATTCATGGTTTGTGAAAATATAAAATGATGCAGACACTGTGGAAAACAGTTTAGTGGTTCCTCAGAAAGTTAAGTCTAGAATTAAGATAAGGCTCATCAATCCCACTTCTAGGTATTGAAAGCAGATTCTCAAACAGATATTTGCACAGATATTCATAGCAGCATTATTTTAAAAATGTTCAAATAATGGAAGTAACCTTAATGTCCATCATCAGATTAAAGATCAACAGAAAGTAGTATATACATACCATGGAATATTATTCATCCATAAAAGGGAATGAAGTTATGATACATGCAATATTAATGAACCTTGAAGACATCATATTGAGTGAAATAAGCCAGATACAAAAGGACAAATATTGTATGATCTCACTGATTTGATGTAATTAGAATAAGGAAACTCATAGAGTCACAATCTAGAATACAGGTTACCAGGGGCCAGGGTGGGGTAGGGAATGGAGAGTTATGCTTAGTTGGCACAGAGTTTCTGTTATGGAAAACTTTTGGTAATGGATAGTGGTGATGGTAGCACAACATTGTGAATTAACACCACTGTATTATATAATTGCATGTGGTTAAAAGGAAAATTTTAAATTTGTGTGTTTATATATATATATATAAACTAGACAATTTTTTAATAAAACATTGTACTATACAACAGAATCTCTGAACCTTAACTTAAACTAAAGACTATAGTTAATAGTATATTTATAATAATTTTGTTTCATCAATTGTAAAAGTCACTGCAATAATGCTAATTCTTAATAATAGGGAAAAACGTCTGCATGATGGGGGTTTAGAGGAACTCTGTATTTTCTCCATGATTTTTCTGTAAATCTACAACTTTTCTAATAAAAAAATTAAGTATCCAATTTTACAATTTTTACTTTAATTGGAGTACAAAATTTACTTTAATGTAATTGTTCCTATATGTAATAAAAAATCCTTCAACATCACCATTTCTTTTTCATGCCTTTCTTATTTCCTTTGTATTCATTACTGTTTATCACTCTTGTTTTTTATTTCTACTATTTTGGACATTGTATACTCTTTTTATTTATTAGTGGTTAACATGGAAATTGTAAAACGTATCCTTTACTTATCAAATTCTAATTTTGATCAATACATTTATTCCTCTATTGAGAAATAAAATGACCTTAGGATACTTTAGTTCCAATTAGCCCTCTACAAACTTATATAACATTTTTTGTATTTAACTATGTATATCACCATTTGGAATGCCCTTCATTACTTTCTGCATTTCAGAATTTGCATCTTTCATCTTTTTTCCTTTGCTTGAAGAAGTTAGTCTAGTGTGGACTTGCTGGAGACAAACACATTTTGCTTTGGAAAAATCGCTTTATTTTTGTTTCATTATTACAGAATATTTTCTGCTACATCTAGAATTCTAGGCTGGCATTTTTTTGTTAGAGCAAATTGATGATATAAATTTATTATTTTCTGGTTTCTCTTGTTGAGGAATCAACTGTCAATGAGACTGTCATTCATTGTACGTTAAGTTTTCCTTTTTTTTCAGCTCTTGCTTTTGATTCATCTTTGGTTTTATAGATTCACTGCAATGTTTCTATGTTTAAATTTCTCTTTATATTCTTTTGGTATCATTGGGGTTCTAGAATCCTACATTGACACTGTGGTGATTTGGAGCAATGTGTCCCAGAAAATCATGTTCTTAAACTTAATTCATCCCTGTGGGTGTGAACCCATTGACCTTTTGATGAGGTTACTTCAGTTAAGTTGTGGTACAACACAATCAGGATGGGTCTTAATCTTATTACCGGAGTACTTTATATGCAGAATGAAATTCAGACAGATAAAGAGAAAGTAAGAAGCTGAAGGTCAATGGAACACCAAAGAGAAGGGAGAGGCCAGGAAAGGCAGTCATGTGTACCGCCATGAAACAGAGGTGCCCAGGACCAAGGATCACCAGCAGTCAACTGAAGAACACCACAAGTCTTCAGGGAGAAAGCATTGCCTTAATGATGCCTTGATTTGGACTTTTTCCTAGCCTCAAAACCATGAGCTAATAAATTCCAATTGTGTCAACCAACCCATTGCACAGTATTTCCTTGAGCAGCCAGGGAAACTAAAACACACATTTTTCATCAATTCTGAAAAATTCTCAAACATTATCACTTCAATTATGCTCTATTTTCTTTCTTCATTTTGGGGAGGGATTCCAGTAAAGCACGGCATATAGAACTTTACATTTTAAAATTATGTCTCTTACACAATTTTCTGTATTTTCTTTTCTATCCATTGTGTTTCTGGGTTGTAATCAGAAATTACTTTGATGTTCACTAATTCTCTTTTCAGCTGTTACATCCTTTCATTAAATAGTAAGTTTCAGTCACTGCATTTCTAGGTTCTACAATTTCTATTATTTTTCATTTTCTGTCACTTTTTATGGTTTCTAGTTCTTTTACAAAATTTTAAATTTCTGGTTCCTTTGCTAATATTTTCATTTTGTCTACTGTTTTAGTTTCCTAGGCTGCTCAAAGCAAATACCATGACATGGGTTGGGTTAAAAAATGGTAATAGATTTAAGACCCATCTTGATTTTAGGTAAGTCACACTTTGACTGAAGTAGCCTGATCAATAGATCCTAAAGGAATTTAAGAACATGTTTTTCTGGGTTACATACAGTTTCAAGCCACCATATTTACTATTTACACTTTTATTTTTCTTATGCTCTCATGTTTTCTTGTGCTCCTTTTCATCTTTGTATATTGAACTTTATATATATATACATACATACATATATGTATAATTAAAAGTAATTTGAAGCATAGGATTTTCATTGACTCTTGCCAGGTACTAAGGATGTTACAAATCCATATCCACCATATCCACTTTAATCCAAATTTTAGGGTTGAGGTTCCTTGGACCACTCAGTAGTTACAGGTGGTTTGAAAGCCCTTGAGAATTCTGGCTTACTTCCAGTTCATCCTCATTCTGATGGTTCAAGGTCCTGCCTAAAGTGCCTGTTTATTTGTCAAAATCTCCACTTTGAGTGGACCCTGGGCTCTAGCCTTCTGAGGCAGATAAAAGGGCCACTCGAGCACCTCTCCCTTGAGCATGCCTGCACCCCTGTCTCAGGTGTGTACTTTTTCTTTCACTTTACAATAAACTCTTTACTTGCTTACTTAAAATATAGGGTGTCCTTAAATTCTTTTCTGTAATGTGACCAAGAACCTTGAAACTTAACACCAGCAATACTTCATCTTGCTATTTCTTTCCTATTTGTCCCTTCTGTTTTTCAATCCT
>PVKH010006728.1:0-20817 GCA_004027955.1 Chaetophractus vellerosus | reverse complement strand
ATGTTATAGTCATCGTTTTAATTCTCTGGAATTATCTTCCTGCCCTTCTCTCTCTTAAACCTTCATATGTGAAATCTCCGTATGAAATCTTTGTCGCTTCTTCCTTAAAGCCCCAAAGCAAAAATTGTTGCTGTCTTTCCTGTGTTCTTCTATGGATTTTATAGGAATTTATTATAGCATGTCCTCATTTATTTTATAATTGAATGTCTTTTCCTCAGAAAATAAGCTCCTCAATGTCTGGTATATAGTATAAATGCCTTAAGTTGTTTTTGATGTGAATTAAGATGTGCTATAAGAGAAAAAGTTGCAAAAATTTTTTTCAGAAACTAAGAAACTAAATATTCATCTGAGGTAAAGGGTAGTATATGTGGCAAACATGGCCACAGTAATTCCAGGATGTGCGTAAAACTGCGATTCCTCCCATCCACAGGCGGAGCCTATTTCGCTACCCTTCTCCTTGAATGTGCTCTTAGGCATGTGTTGTGGTTTGGCCCCAGAGACATTAGCAAACTTGACACTGGCAGAGGCTTGAAAAGTCCTTGCACACTGGACCTTGTCCTTTCTAGCTGTTTAGTTGTCGAGAATCTCTGAACAAGTCCAGGCTGGGCTGTGGGATGATGAGAAACCAGTTGTCAAGAAGCCTCAGGCATCCCAATCATCCCAAAGCCCCCCACCTCTGACATATGAATGAACTTTGTGACTTGGGAAGAACAAGTTAAGCAGGAGTTTGGAGGTGCTACTTTCAACAAGTGTTTATTTAAAACACATACAATGGGCAAGGCTCCTTGTGAGGACGAAAAGCATTATGAGTTTGTCCCAGCCAAGCTTTGCACAAGCTACCAAAACAGAGAATTGTGAGCAAATAATTGGTTTACGTCACTAAGTTTTGGAGGGGTTTATCATAAAGAAAAAGCTATGTGTTATATACAAAATATGAGCCTTTATACAGAGAAAAAATGAAGTCTAACATTTTAAAAAGTATTTTCTTTATTCTGCTATAAATTAGTGGTTATGCTCAACAGCATTATAACTTATTATCATTGATATAAAAATGAAGTGTTTCATAAAATATGTTTGGTTATAAAAGTCTTTCATCAACTCTAAGGTTAGTAAAAGAGCACAAAATTTAAAAGAAGCTTTTATTTAGATCTATTTTTGGTAAATATGAATAAATTATAAAATTTTCCAAAATAATTTATCTCTAGAAATGTTAGAATTACAGATCTCATGTCGTCACTTCTCATTTTCAGATGATATGATTTAGTAGCTTTAATTTTTCTTTTCAAACTTTGAAGAATTTTATAATGTCATAAAATATTCAGCACATCTCATTAACAGAGAGGGGAAGATAACAGGAAAATCAATCTGAACTTTAAAAAAGTCAATGAGGGGAGCAGACGTAGCTCCAGTTGTTGAGTGCCTGCTTCCCATGTACGAGGTCCTGGGTTCAATCCCCAGTACCTCCTAAAAAAAAAAGAAAAAAATCAATGAGTGAAGGGAAATAGAAAGCCTTATACAGGGGCCGGCTGTATAGCCCAGTGGATAAGGGCGCCGGCACACCACATGGGAGGCCCCGGGTTCGGTTCCCAGGGACCTCTCCTAGCGGGCAGACGGCCTTGAGGAAGGCAAGCCGCCGTGGGCAAGGCAAAAAGCTGCCATGGGCAGGGCGGAGCCTCCACGGGCAGGGCAAGTTACCTGTGAAACACAGAGCTGCCGCCTGCGAATCACAGAGCCAAAGCAGCCCGCAAAACATGGAGCGGAGCCACCTGTGAAAAGAAAGCCTTATCCAGGAAAAACTGGACTCTGATTATTTAATTATAAACTACAGATATTGTACAAAGACTCAGTTGAGACATCAGTAACTATATATTTAGCACAATAAAGATCCATAATAATCTTTGAAATATATTTATATTGGATAAAATACTAGTTGTTTATTTGTATTGTTTGCTTGTTTTTTATTATTAAAATGTCATATATTCTGGGGATACTGTGGATGAAACCTAATATTTGATTGTTATTTGTTTAAGTCTAATATCTGGGTGTTTGTGTTGGTTTATTGAGTGAAACGGAGCAGGGCTTTTTATATAGGCAATAGTTATGTTTAACCAGATCTGCATTTACCTATTTTCTGTTGCACAAAAACAGATGAATAGACACATTGATAGATGTGATAGATAGATAGATAGATAGATAGATAGATAGATAGATAGATGATAGATATAGAGATGAACATAATATGAATCAAGTAAAATTGAGACAATAAATTACTTCCTAGGATTATTGTAGGATTTACTGAACTAATTTATATAAAGAATAGTGCCTCACAAATAAATGCTAAATAGACATTATCTATTGTTTTCGAATAATATATACAAAATT
The DNA here is from genome assembly GCA_004027955.1 of Chaetophractus vellerosus. Taxonomy (NCBI): domain Eukaryota; kingdom Metazoa; phylum Chordata; class Mammalia; order Cingulata; family Chlamyphoridae; genus Chaetophractus; species Chaetophractus vellerosus. The sequence continues at coordinate 18,435 of PVKH010006728.1, read as the reverse complement.
ATTCTCTCAACCCACAACCCAGTAAGAAAATTGGGCATGTTCTAATTATTTAAAAAGTGGAGAGCATGATATTGAAGTTTAGGATCTCTACTCTTTAGTCCTAGCTCTGCAACAAACTAACTTTTGTGACTTTTACCAAAATATTCCATCATATGGACTTCAATTTCCTCATCTATAAAATTAGAGGGCTAATATAAACATTCTCTTAGTCTACTGCGACAGTTGATACTGGATGGACCCAAGAAAAACATGTCCTTAGAGCAAATCCATTCTGCTGTTCTGGGTGAGCAAACATCACCTGATGCCTTGATTTGGACATTTTTCTCAGCCTCAGAACTGTAATCTTGTAAATCAATAAATCCCCAATGTAAAAGCCAATCCTTAACAGTACAAATATAAGGACATTCTTTCACAAAGACGAACAAACATACAATAATTTTTCATGCTGTTAATAATAAGGTGATATATGGGAAAATATACCTAAAATAAGCTGTGGACAATAGCTAGTAGTAATATTTTAATATTTTGTCATCAATTGTAACAAAAGTACCACCCTAATGCAAAGTGTCAATAACAGGGTCGTTTATGAGAATGTTGTACTTTTTGGATGACTTTTCTGTAGCCCTACACCTTTCCTAATTTAATCAAAAACATCGAACTGTATAACACAGAGAACACTCCTGTGGATGATAACTCTGATTAATAGAACAAATATAAGAATGTTCTTTCATGAACTAGAACAATTGTACATCACTTTTATGAGATATTTATAGGGTGATATATGGGGGAAATACACCTAATGTAAACTATGACTATAGTAAAAAGTAAAATTTAATAAATTTTCATCAGTTACAACAAAGTTACCACTCCAATGCTAAGTGTCAATAATAGGGGTGTGTAATGGTTTGACAGTTTTATTTAATTATGAATTCCAAAAATATAAATTGGATTATGCTTCTAAACTGATCTGCTCATCTGGGCATGATTAAGTTATGATTAGGGCGTTAACTGCCACGTCAGTGGGACATTGAGCCCCACCCCTCTGTGGGCGTGGTCTCAAGTATAAAAGGCTAGACAAAAGACAGCAGTGATGAGAGAAGCAGATTGGAGGAGCAGTTCTGATGTTGGAGTGAGCCGTTCGCCCTATGGTCTACAGCTGGCCATGTGGAGAGACGCAACGCATAGAGAGCCTCATGGTCTACAGCTGAACTTGTGGAGGAAACAGAAGCTAAGCCCTGAGAGAAACACAGCCCCGGGAACAGAGGAACCCGGAAGCCTGAACACTGGAGACGTCGACAGCTGTCTTGCTCCAACATGTGGACTTTGGTGAGGGAAGAACTTTATGCTTTGTGGCCTGGTAACTTTAAGCTTCTATCCCAAATAAATACCCTTTATAAAGACTGACCAATTTTGGCATATTTCAAAAGGCACCCCTGTGGCTGACTAATACAGGGTGTATAAGGGGTAGAGGGTTTTTCTTTATGGAGTAATGAATATATTTTGACACTGATTGTGGTGATAAGTGCACAACTCTATGATTATACTGAGATCCATTGATTGTGCACATGGGATGGATTGTATGGTATGTGAATACATTTCAATAAAACTACTTAACAAAAAAAAAATCCAATCCATGCCTGGTATAATGCTTACAGCAGCTTTTAGTGAACTAAAACAGATTTTGGTACCAGGAAAGTAGGGTGCTGCTATGCAAATACCAAAAGTGTTTTTTTTTTTAAAGGCTTTTAAAATGGGAAGAATTGTGAGATGCTTGATAGAAAAGGAGATTGTTTTGAAAAGAATGTTGGTAGAAATATGGACACTAAAGGTACTTCTGATGAGGCCTTAGAGAAAAATGATGAATGTATCACTGCAAATTGGAGGAAAGGCAATCCTTGTTTTAAAGTGACAGAGAACTTAGCAAAATTGTGTTCTGATGTCATATGGAAGGCAGAATTTGAAAGTGACGAGCTTGGGTATTTAGCTGAGATTTCCAAACTAAATGTGGAAAGTGCAGCCTCACTTCTCCTTGCAGCTTATAATAAAATGAGAGAGGAAAGGGCTAAGCTGAGAATTGAACTCCTGGGCATAAAGAAACCAGAAATTGATGGATGGGAAAACTCTGAGCTTCTGGAAAATGAGTTCCCAGAGAATAATGTCCTATGTGAGGACTTAACTGAACATGGAACTAGTCAGCCATTTCAGTGCAAGTCAAGATTGGATATGCAGTTATCCAGAAATAATTGTGGAAAGTCTTACAGTCTCAGGGATTGGATACCTGTGTACTGCATGCAAAGCCAACATGTTTTTTTCTGAGATCTGTATGAATGGAACCTCAGGCAGCCTGAACTAAAAAGGACAGAAAAATGACAGATTGATAGAAAAATGAGTTCAAAGGCAGAGCTGTGGAAGTTGAGGTCTGGACTGAAGACATCTTCTCTGGCCAAGAGAACAAGCCTACCCATGTGTGTTGAAAGGGTGAGTAAGACCAGCACTTGAAGAGGGTGGGCATCCCTCCCTGTTGTTTAGGAAGAGTGCTGCTGCCCCAGGTTCAGAGATGGTGGAGCATATTCCTGGGGGCCTGGGGAGGGTCTGGCTGCCACTCAACTGTTCTGAGGGAGTTGAGCCTTCACCCCGGAGATTGAGAGAGTCTGGATATCACCCCAGTGTTCTCAGAGGATGGAGCCTAGAGTATACCACCCAGATGCTTGATGAGGACGATCTAAGAATGTGGCCACTGGGAAAGCCCTTGGAAATTGTGTGGCTGCCACTGCATCAGGCCCCAAGGACAAGAAACCATGGCTCCATAGATAACTCTTAGACTTGAAATCTAATGGTGTATATCCTGCAGGGTTTTGGAACTGTTTGGATCCCATGACCTCTGTTTTCCTTCCAATTTCTCCCTATAGAAACGGGAATGTTTATTCTATGACTGTCCCTACTTTGCATATTGGAAGCAGATAACTTGTTCTCACTTTCACAGGGCCACAACCAGAGGACAATTATGCCTCAGGACAGACCACTCCTATAACTGATTTTGATGACCCTCTGTACTTAATCCTTTTGAAATATGGTGATGGAATGAATGTATTTTGCATATGAAAATAACATGTATTTTTGGAGTCCAGACAGTAGAGTGTAATGGTTTGATGCTGGATAGATCCAGAAAATCATGTCTTCATACCTAATCCATTCTTGTCTTTAAGGGAAGAGAGCATCACTGGATGACTTGATTTTGACATTTTTCTCAGCCTTGGAACTGTAAGTTTATAAATTAAGTTCCCATTGTAAAGCCACCCCATTTCTGGGATATTGCTTTTGGTAGCTTTTAGCAAACTAAAATATCTACTCAATCTTAAAATTCCATGATTTAATTACTTTAATTGTTTTCTATCCAGAGAAGATTTGTAAACCTGAAATAATTAAAAGGGGAAATTTAGAGGTAAAGAGTAAGCTAAGGAAATGCATTTTTCCATAGCCAATTATGCAATAAACTTGGGCAGAACAAGTTAAGCAATAGCTTGGAGTTGTTACATTGCCAAGTATTTATTGAACACTTACTATGGATAAGGCTCTTTATGAAGCACTAGGCTCAGGCTGGGAAAGAAATGGATTTCTGACAATTTGGGGTATCATATCACAAATAAAATGCTGTAATTATTGACAACATCTCTGTATAGCTTTAATACATCCTTTGTATTCTCTGTACTTTCACTTAAAACAGCTGAGGAACCTAAATGCCAAACTCTACGATGTGTTTTCTCTCCTGTGATGTAAGGATGCAAGTCCATCAGTCAATGATTGACCCTGCAGCTGCTGAAAATCCACTTTGGTACACTGACAGCTCCTATTTCTGGGATGATTACTAACCGATGCCCTACTCTTGTGAATCCCCCCTCTTTAATTTAGCTGCTGTCCTTTCCATTACAAAAGGGGTTGCCCAACCATTTAATGCACCTGTGGAAAACCAGGTAGCTCAGCAGATGAGAGCAGACATGTTATACCTCATTGCAGCTTGCACATACTGCTTCAGAGTTGCTTGCAAAGGAACATCAAAGTAGAAATATTTAGGACAAAGACATTCTGATCATAGAACCATAGTACTGACATTAGACATCATGATGTAAGCTGCTACCATTAAAACACCTCACAATCTACCACACAAAAAATTCGACCTGTTAAAGAATCTGAAAACTTCAGGAGAAAACCCCATTTTCTCCCTTTGAAATTATATTATACCTGAAATCGAGCTTCTGATTAGGACTGACTTCAGCTTCCCATTTTTAGGAATATATCAACAACCATGTGGAAAATAGCATATGTTTATTTCTTAGGGAAAATAATTTCATATGATAAATGCTATGTTCTCACACAGCTTCACAATAAGTACAAAGCTAAATAAAAATGGAAATTACTTTGCAAGCTTTCCTACAACTTAAAAAAAATGAAAGATACCTTGGGACTTATTTTTGAGATACAGATTCTTGAAATTCTTTATTCTTTTATCAGCTCTGTTGCCCAAGAGGCAATCTGTACAACAGGCATCATATGTCTTTAATAATGAAGCAAACTACTGTAGCACAAATCTTTCGAGTGGCTAAGAAACTCAGTTGTGTAGGAAATGCAAAAGTTTGTTTTACTAGAGCTATAAATTCAGCAGCATGCAAGGGTTGGGTTTATTTCAGTTGAAGGCAGGGAGGAAAACTGATGAAAACATTTTAAAGAACAGTCCATGTGGACTGAGTCTGAGGGAAATTTTCCATTAAACAAATACCTTCCTTATAAACTAGAGTTCTAGAATTCTCTCCCTATTTTGTTTAGCGCTTCAGACTCCATAGAACTCAAAACAATCAAAATTTCTATTACAAAACTTCTTGAACAAGGAAAGTGAAAAAAAAAAATCCTTAAAAAGCTTCTGGTAAAATCTTTCCAAGTAAAATACTGCCTCTATGAGCCAATTTACAAATCTGCATATAGGATTAAAAACTATAAAACTGGTGTTAGCAAATTAGATATTAAGGATTTTGCTTCTAATGGCTCTTTGTTACCCAGACAGCACATTATATGCCTTAGCTAGCAGGAGAACAGTAACTAAAGGCTGCTAAGTAAGTAACTAAGTAGATACATTAAAATAACCATAAAAACAATAGTATTCAAAGCCTCAAGTAAACATTTTAGGCATCATTTCCATATGGTCTTCTTGTTATTTCAAGTTCATGCCACATGAAATATCCTTTGAGACTTAGGATAGGCATAATCTCAAAATGTCAATTCAGGGTACAGCAATTTAAAGAGCGTTTGGCCAATAGTTTAGCTTTCTTCCAAAGACATACATTCAGCTGGATATATGTATAATTTTAGTGAAAGAAAAAGCAGGTTTGCTTTGATGTTTTTGTGAGGGAGATCCATGCCAGGTGTTATGGAAAACACTGTAGTGAAGATAGACTAGCTCCACTCTGAGCTCAGTCAACTATGGTGCACTGTGACAACACTTTAAATTTGGGTATTCTTGGTAAAACGAAGGCTCTTGGCTAATGCTTAGTACTTTAGCTCTAACACTCATCATAGATCTAAATTTAAATATCACTTGACAACAAGCCTACTTCAGGGCAAAATACACATTAACTTCAGAGTCAGAGATTTCACATAAAATTTCCTTTCATGCACAAGTGATCTCTTTATTTTATAATTAGCAAAAATGGTAAAATAGTTTTTCCTGACTCTATCTGTCCTGAAGTATTTGGACAGTCCAAATGAAATATCTCAAAGTCCTTATACCAGAACTTAGCACACCTGAAATTACCAAAAATCTCTGGACTCCTTTATTAACTGTGGCTCTGTAAAGCACACTATTTGACTTTCTAATCTAGAACAGGCAAGAAGCAGAAAATTAGAAGGGGAAATAACCATACTGGCAGACCATAAAAGAGCCTCAATAAATGACAGCTGACAGCTTGAAAGAGAGGGGCAAGACAGAGGAGTAACTAAAATATAAAACATAATTGTAAAAATAAATATGACCCACTGACCCAAGAATTTAAAAGGCACAGTAGCTTGAAGTGAAAGTCTTTTTTGTGTGTGTTTGTTTTTGTTGGTTTTTTTTTAGGAAGTACCAGAGATAGAACCCAAGACCTTGTGCATTGGAAGCAGGTACTCAACCACTTCAGCTACATCAGCTCCCCAGAGAATACCTCTTAAAATGATTATTTCACTGTACAGGGTACAATTGATATGCACAATAATGACCTAACTCATCAAGAAATCATTAAATTATTCACCCTGCTCCAATAAGGCAGGGAGTATTTAACACGCCTTAGAAATAGTCTCATTAAAATGCTTATTGTTAAAAAAAAAAAAAAAAAAAAGAAGCAGCAGCAGCAGCAGTAAACTGGGTCAACTCTTGTGGAATATCTCATTCAAAATGACGGCAGACCACTGAGGCCTAACTACTTCAACATGAGAATTTAAGACACTTAATGTGACTGTCAGATAAAAGGTAAAAGTGATAATTTACTTGTAACTTTAAAAGTAGCACACAGCTACATGGTCTTCATGATTATAACGCTTAATGTCTACAAAATATTTCATTCAGTGGATATTTTAAAATTTATTTTTCACTTTTCTTTCGTTGATTCTTTAGGTTGTTTCTAATGGTATCATAAATAAAGCTACATATGTTAGGATGTTTTGTAGCAAAAGTAATAGAAAAATAGACCACAAATAACTTAAATAAAAAGCCTTATATTTGTTTAGGTAGCCGGATATCCAGAGGTAGTAGACAAGCTTCAATTCCCTTAATCCGGTGCTGCTGGCTTCATTTCTCTTTGATTTCTCAGCTGTGCCCTTCTAGGGGAATTGGCTTAGTCCCAGGACTGGCTTCCTTCGTGGTTGCAAAATGCCTCCAGCATTTCCACATGTCAACAAATCAAGATGTGAGGCAGAGGGCATTTTTTTCTTGGTTTCTCCCTCATAAAAAATCAGAAGACCTCTTTTCTATTATCCCAAGGAAAACTCCCTCCAGTTTCAGTCTCATTAATTAGGTTAATGTGGTACCTGAACTAATCCTTCAGGCCAGCAGAATGTCATTAGCTGGTTGGCTCAGGCCTTGGGTCACTGTAGTAAATGGGATGGGATTTCTCTGAGACCATTAAACCCATCCCTGCACAGGTTGCAGTGTGTTCACCTTGACTTTGGATTAGTCAACACCTACATGAAAATTGGGTTATTATGAGGATTAGGAGAAAAGGAATGCTAGTTGGCAACAAATATTCACTGGTACATTACAATGGGCATTTTTTGCATAGAGTTTTCTCTTTCCTTTGGATTCCTTCTTTAGTATAGTTGGCCAGAAATAATATAAATATTTTGACTTAATAATTTAAACTTTTTTTGTCACAATGACTGGAATCTATCTGAAATTTTTAAGCAAATGAAAGAACATAGTGGAGTATGTAAGACACATTTGTTGTCTTGTTTTTCCAGAATAGTACCCTTACCCCTTAATGGAGAAAGTGATTTGAGTGGGAGTGGCCTTATTTGTTTTTTACAGGTCCTTATCCTCCTGGAGACAGGGTCTGGCTTCTGATCCAAGCTTAGCTGACCATAGTTCTCTGTATCCCCACCTGGATAGTGATTGGTCTAGGGAACAAACACATGGCCCGTGCCAGGCTAAGCTGCTTCCCAAGGAGTTCTAGAACTAGTGCTTATGGAGCGACAGTAGGGTGGGTCGCAGTAGTCTTGTCTTTCATTTCAAAAACTTCTATGCCCAGAACTGCTGGTGGTCATTATTCCAGCCTAGTGGAGAAAGTAGACTTCAGAGAATAAGACCAGAATACGAAGAAGAGCAGAAAGAGGAGATGGAACAAAAGTGTCCTCAAGGCCTCCAAACACCTGATTCTAGTTGTGCTTGTACCATTCTGGTCCTTCCTATTTATTTGGGTGGGCAGTTTTCAGAAGAAGATGGGTGCCCCATCATTTCTATAAATATCTGCTACATCTTACCAATTTGCTTTCCCACAATGTTGTAATGATTTAAGCCATCATTGGCATATTTCACAATTCTATGATTTTTATTTATAAGATTCTATAATGGATACTTTAAAAATGCACATAGTATTGCAGAAAAATTAACAAAACTGGAGGAAATTAGCTCTAGTGAATGGAATATTGTACTTGGTATCAGTCAAACCTGCATTCGAAAACCTGCTGCTGCTGCTGCTTATTGATTATTTTTGGACAATTATTTAACTGAGTGTCAGTAATTCAGCTAAAAAAATGGGTATATTAATACCTAGCCAGTGCCTTGGTAAAACCCCACATTTAATAAATATAATTTCCTTTTTTTCCTGGAAGTTAAAGATCTGTTTATTCTTAGTTTAACCACAAATCAGTTGACGATGGGAACTTATTACACACCTCTCTCTACATCATTATCCTTGTTTTTAACCATGTGATTTAAAAACTCTTTAAAACCTAATTTTTGATCATCTGTTTAATATCTTCACAAATTTAAACATTTTTAAACCCTAATTATATTTAAAATAGATAATTTAAATCTACAAAAATAAATAGCCATTATTTTTTAAATAATTAGATACTGAATAAATAAATAGTACCTCTGACCATGGAATTCCTAGCTTCTTAATATTTAATTGCTCTTTGAAACATTTCATGAGATTGACTTTATTTGGTTGATGTCATTAAGCCAAGTAAAAGCTGAAATTTTTTCTGGGGCTTTAGAATTTTTAGAAAAGCAGTGTTCAATTTTTATTTTCTCTTTGCTTCCTTTGGTAACATTTTGTTGGAATAAATTATCTTTGGGAATTTATGGATAAACTTAGAAAAATGGAAAACCCACCTTCATGAAATTTCTGACTTGTGAGCTTCCTACTTATATACCTAAAACATATACAACGATGGAAATGCCATGTTATGAACTTTTATAGAAAAATCATAACTGTATGGTTTATCAGCATTCCTAAACCAATAGCTATGTTCTTGTAGATTTTCCCCACTTACTTTTCAGGCAATCTAAGAAATCTTCTTAGTATATATTCTTTTAGTGTGAATTATTTTTAAGGGTTTAATGAATCATTTCAACAAGTTCACTTTAATTCAAAGAGAATACTTTATTACTTAGTTTTAAATTTTAAATGTATATGTAGGCTCACTTCAGGAAAGCACCTTAATTATTTAAAGCTTTCCTTAACATATGCAGATATAAAACAATAGTTTTTTGAAGGCAGAAAAATTTTTACATCAGAGGAGACTAGAAGAAATGGATAAGAGTGGAGACACTGCTGTTTTTCATTTCCTTACATGCTTTTGTCAGCTAAAGGTTACTTTTCAGGTCAAGAAAGCTTGTATGCTAATCCCTTCACACGAAGAGAATCAAGAAACCATGTTGTGACTTGGGTTCTCTTAAGTAAAATAATACTGGAATACTCAGAATGGTAGAAAAGTGTGTTAATATGATATGGCATTTCAATTTGAAGTTCCTTCCTTATCTTTATATTTTGGTTGGGTAGAAACATATAGAACCCATGAATTCACATATATAACATAATGCCTATCTTTTTTTTCTTTCATTTTTCTAATGTTTTATTAAAGAGGGGAGCAATGCTTTCAAGTTCCTAAATCCCTTTGTAATGCTTTCATTGTATCACATCTTTTGGAAAACCTCTAGGAAATTTTATTCTAGAAGTAAAAGGAGCAAGGTTAGAAGTGCACAGGAGAAGAAACTTGAGAAATAAAAGGTGTTGAAGGAAACTGGAGGAAAGGGTGTAGTGAAAGAGCTGATTCATAGTAAGATAAGCAATTTGATTCTTCTTTCACTTATGTGTTACTCTTCCCTGGAAAGGAACACACATACATCACATGCATATATACATACACATATGCACACACACAGTGCTCACTGTAATGAGGGAAGCCTTCGCCATTGGCAGTTTGCTGTTCTTTCAGATAGTTGCAGGAGATACTAAGATTGGAAAATATTCGTTTTGTCTTTCTTCTCTCAATGTATTCTTGGATATGAGGAACACAATGAATTTGAAGATCATGGATACTATCATACTGTATCTCAAATAGGAAGGGGAAGTGGTGGATTATGGCATAAATTCAGGATTGGAGTTTTGCTTTGTTGTTGTTATAGGAGGTTTGCAAGAGAATTGGGGACATACGTAGGTTATGAGGTGTTTCTGGTGATGACAAAAGTAGCTGATAGGCATGGAGAATATTTTGGTATCAGGAGGAGTGTAGATGTGAGAGAGATTGAAAGAATGAGAGATCATGGTCACACAGTGTCATTGGATTTTTAGTTTTCAGACGGACAGCAGTGGCCTAAATAGAGATAAGTGTTATTGGAGCTGTATAGTTTCCAGGGATTATGAAGTTTGCTAAGATTGGATGTATCATCCATATATCATCCATTGGAATCAGCTCAAATGATACTGGATGTCAGATATTGGAGTACAGAGGAAGTAATGTCTAAGGTTTCCAAGCAACAACATTTTATGAGAATAATAGAAGATTAGAAACTGACATTTATTAGGAAGAATGGAGTGTGGCATGAAACTCTAAGAAGGAAGAGGTTTTATACAAGAGTAGAAGATTAAGAGTTGAGAGACTGCTGTGTTTTAAATCATAATGAAAATGATTTGATCCCTGGTTAGCATTCTGTAAAACACAACGGGTGTACATTTTCTTCTCTGAGTGCAGTGTCAAGTGAGGCCACATTCCTGTTATTTCCTAGCCTTCTGCATCCTGGCTTGACAATGATACATTACCTTTTAATGAATAAATTCGTTGAACAGTAAAGGTGGCCGAGCTAAGTAAACACATTGAGCATTTTATTACTCATTAGAGATATTTGGTCATTTGTAAGATTGGCATATTGCTGACTGTGTTTTCACTTCCATTTTCTTCGGCTAAGTCATAATGCTCAATTGCCTCCCTTTAAAATGGCTCTCAGTTTTATACATTCCTCTCCATGTCTTTTTACCCAGCAGTAGTTCTGAGTAGGAACACTGTAACTATTTTCTCCAGCTCTCACCTCTCCCCTTTCAATCACTGTAATGCATCAATCTGATTAATTTTTGCAGGGGAATGATGTCATTATATAATTCCACTGCTCAAGACCATACACATTATTGATTCTCCACGAGATCCTCTATCCAGTTCTATTCAGTCCTTCATAAATCTACCTCTTTGCCCTTGTTTCCAACCATGCCCTCCCAAGCACGGTCCACTCTACTTCAGCTGATAACTCTCCTTGTCCTCTGACATATAATGTTCATGCTCACATTTGTGTATTTGCTGATGCTATTTGTTTTCCCATCAATGAATCTACATTCTGTTCCACTTGTGGCCAAATTCCAACCCTGTTTACAGAAAAATATCCTGCTTTGAATATCACAGCCTGCCATGACCTCTCCATTCTTTACATTTTAAACATATAACTGTTTGCTTATTTTATATCTCCAAATATATTTTAAGTTGTTTGAGGGAAAGTGCCATATTGTAAACTCTGTTTCTACAGAGTGCTCAGGAACATGACATCGGATGACATGCAGGGAGTCATCACATAGCTGGCACTGTGCTTTCCGTACACCATCAGAAGCATAACATAGATCTTGAATGGTTGCCTTGACATTTTTCCAAGAAGTTCATCAAATACTGACTACTTAGTATGATATGTGATCTCACAAATTTTTCAAGCTGCTCAATTCTTTTCCGTATCAGAATTTGCCAAAGTACTGCCTCTTATGTGGTACAAATACCTGCTAGCTTTGGTACATAATAAAGCCATAGTTAAATTATGAAAGCTAGAGCACAAATGGGCTTTAATTACAGGTGGATGATGTTAACTTTCAAATAGCAAGCTATGAATATTTAATTCATAATTCTCCACTAAAAGACACCACAGTGACCGCAGGCCTAAACAACAGAAAAGGCAATTCAATTTATACTTCATAACTTAGGAAGGCCAGACACTAGGATACTCTGTTCTGTGGCAGAAAGAAATATTCAGAGGCATCTGAAGGTCAATCATGAGGAAAAACTCTAGCTCAATAAAAGAAATAAAAAATGAACACTTTTAAAGTGATGCATAACATACCATTTCGTTGCAGTTAATTCTATTTTCCACCTCTTTGCTGTAAGACAGGCCAAACATAAGAAATTCTAATTTTTTTTTCATACCCTGGAAAACATTTTTATGAAGAATTAAGTGTGAAAGTGACTTAGATTCAAAAGTAATGAAACCATTCCTATGCCTCAAACTTATATTGTAGAAAATTCAGACAAACTAAATTTCTACAGTCAGAAAAAGGACATTCTGACAACATATTTTAGGATAGATGGCAACCTTGCTTAAATGTTATGTGGATTGTGCCTAGCTGTTGCTATTGTTTTCCTCCATTGTCTTCAGTGAGTTAATGCCACCTGAATGAAAGTTTTTATTTCTCCACCAGCAAAGGGAAATAACTGAATCTGATCAAATATTCCTAGTTTGAACCACTACATAATAATGATTACCATCCAAAAATGTTGGAGCCAGTAAACTGCATTGCACAGTCTTTTGTAAAAAGAATAAGCAAAATATCAAGATGATAAACCATATATTTATGTAAAAATTTTCTTTTCTATGTGAAAATGCATTTGTTCATGAAAAATTAATTAAACATATTCTATGTTTAACTCTGATATACACTGCATTATGGGGTGAAAAAAGGAAGGAAGCCATGTGTATTAGTCAGCCAAAGGGGTGCTGATGCAGAGTACCAGAATCTGTTGGGTTTTATAAAGGGTATTTATTTGGGGTAGAAGCTTATAGTTACCAGGCCATAAAGCATAAGTTACTTCCCTCACTAATGTCTGTTGCCATGTGTTGGAGCAAAACGGCTGCCAACGCCTGCAAGGGTTCAGGCTTCCTCTTCCTCTTAAGGCTCTGTGGCTCCAGCTTCTTCCAATATGAGCTGTAGGCCGGGATAAGTCTCATCTCTCTCCCAGGGTTCATTTCTCTCCGAGCTCAGCTGCTCTGCTCTCCCCACAAGGCCAGCTGTAAACTCTCAGGTGAATAGCTCGTCTCTCCTCACAGGGCCTCTGTCGTGTCTAATGGAGCCTTCTCCATTAGGTATCATTTATCTGCTTCTCTATGTATTTACTTCCTGGGGCTCCAGCATGGAAAACTCTAACCTCCCTCCTCTGCCCTGTGGTTTTCTCTATGAGTCCCAACCCACCAAGGGGGCAGGGACTCAATGTCCCACTGACGTGGCCCAATTAAAGCCTTAATCATAATTTAATCAAGCAAAAGTGAGACCTCTGAAGTTCATATAATCTAATATACCCATGGGGCCAGCTAGATAGCTCAGTGGATAAGAGCGCCAGTATACCATATGGGAGGCCCCGGGTTCGGTTCACGGGCAGATGGGCAGACAGCCTTGAGAAAGGCAAGCCGCCGTGGGCGGGGCAAAGCTGCCATGGACAAGGCAAAAAGCTGTCACGGGCAGGGCGGACCCCCCGCGGGCATGGCAAAGTCACACGTGAAACACGGAGCTGCCGCCTGAGAAGCACGGAAGCCGGGCAGCCTGCAAAACATGGAGCACTGCTGCCCGCAAAACATCGAGCGGAGCCACCCGTGAAAACAGAATGGAGCCACCCACGAATGGAGCCAGCCTCCTCCGCGGAGGGCCGACTCAGCGTGTCGCCACAAAGATGGGGGGAAACAAGAAGCAGACATAGAAAAACACAGAAGAATGGACACACAGAAAGAGCAAGCAGAAAGGGGGGAGGGGATATGTAACCAAAAAAATAAATTAAAAAATAATAATAATAATCTAATACACCCAGAAGAACAGATCAGTTTACAAACATAATCCAATATCTATTTTTGGAATTCATAAATAGTACCAAACTGCTATACCATGGATTAAAAAGAATTGCACTTCAATGTTTTAAAATAATAAAGTTAAAGAGACAAAACACACAAAACTGAAATGTTCGTAATAGTGAACTGCAACATTTAAAGATTTGTCACTGGGAAAGAAAAAATGATGTGGGTTGGGGAAGGAGAAATCAGTGGGTCAAGAGATAAAATGCATTTCAGCTATTGTATTGAAACCTAATATATATCTATGTGCAAAATTATTTTCTTACATTATCTCCTTTAACGAAATTTAAACTATGCCTTGAGCAGGAAGACCTGTAGGTGGGATAGTAGAAGCATGAACAAGCAAAGAGATGTTTGGGAGTCAGCAGACCAGGATAGTGCTATACAACCCCCAGGAGGGTGAGGGACAGAAATATGAAGAGGCCAAAACCACAAAGGTGAACTACCAACCAGCCATGGTAGCCAGGATATGCTCCCCTCCTCCACCCCAAGATATTAAGCTGGGGTAAAACCCCTGGCTCACTGAAGCCGACTGAGAGGGAAACAGACATCTTCCTCCCTGTCAACTGTTTAAGGTAAAAGGGAGGGGGAGTTGAGGTGCTTTTCTTCAGTGAATTCAACCAGCAGAGCCTGCTTTGAATCTCTGCTCTGGAGAGTCAATACAGGAACACAGGAAAGCCCAGATTGAAACACATCCATGGAAAGGTGCGCTGATGAGCACAATCTGTTGGCTGATCTGGATATTGCATGGACAAAAACTATTTTCAGTTCTTTCTGTATCCTTACTCTGGGAGAAAATCTGTGCCTCACTAGTGAATCCCTGGTCTGATTTTGATAAATTAAGCCAGGCAATTTTAAAAACTTAGAATAAGTTGAACAAAATATCAAAGAAGAGCAGTGGGGGAAAAATAACAATAGGCAAGGGAGAGAAATTTCCCATTAGAGTAAATTCACCAATTCAGATGCCTAGACATCATTTAAAAATTATAATCCATACTAGGAAACAGGAAGAGATGGCCCAGTCAAAGAAACTAACCAAATATCCCAAAGAGATACAGGATTAAAGACAATTAATCTGTGACAAGCATACAACTCTCTTAAAACATTTCAAAGAATTTAGAGAAAATATGACTAAAGAAATAAAAGATATTAAGAAGACACTGGGTGAGCGTGCAAAACAATTTGAAAGTCTACAAAGAAAAGTAACAGACCTTATGGGAATGAAAGACATGATGGTTAAAAATACATTAGAGAAACATAAGAGCAGATTTGAATTGCTCAAAGACAGAATTAGTGATTTCAAAGACAGAACAGCTGAACTGGAAAAGACAGGAGAAGAGAAAGAGAAAAGAATGGAAAAAATGGAACAGAGTCTCAGGGAATTGTATAAAAATGCAAAACACACAAACATTCGCATCATCGGTGTCCCAGAAGGAGAGGACAATGGAAAAGGGGCAGAAACTTTATTTGAGGAAATAATGACTGAAAACTTCCCAAGTCTTATGAAAAGGTTACTTATTCTACAGGGTATCTGAATAGACCTATCCCAAGACACCTACTATTTAGAATGACAAATATCAGAAATAAAGAGAGGATTTTGAAAGCAGCAAGAGAAAAGCAATGCATCACATGCAAGGGAGGCTCAATAAGATTAAGTGACAATCTCTCATCAGAAACCATGGAGGTGAGAAGAAAGTGGTATGATGTATTTAAGGTACTGGATGAGAAAAATTGCCAGCCAAGAATTCTATATCTGGCAAAGATGTCCTTTAAAAATAAGGGTGATTTCAAAGTCTTCACAGGCAAACAAAAACAGATAGACTATGATACCAAAAGATCAGAATTACAAGAGATACTAAAGGGATTGCTGCAGCCTGAAAGGAAAAAACAGGGACAGGAGATTTGGAGAAGAATGCAGAAATGAATATTATTAGGAGGGGTAAACTAAAGGATAAGAAGACAGGCAAAAGAATGATATGACAACGGAGAACTGAAGGACAAAATGGATGACGTAAGTAATATCTTTACAGTAATAACATTGAATGTTAATGGATTAAACTCCCTAATCAAAAGATATAGACCAATAGTATGGATTTAAAAAATATGAGCCATCTATATGTTGTCTACAAGAGACCCACCTCAGATGTAAGGACACAACCAGGTTAAAGGGAAAGGTTGGAAAAAGGTATTCCATGCAAATAGTAACCAAAAAAAGAGCTGGAGTAGTAATATTAATATCAGACAAAATAGATTTCAAATGCAAAACTGTTGTAAGGGAGGGATGAAGAAGGTCATATGGTAATGAATGGGACAATTCACCAAGAAGAAATGACTATAGTAAATATTTATGCACCTAACCTGAATGCCCCAAGATACATGAGGAACATACTGGCAAAACCGAAGGAGAAATATATTTCTCTAAAATAATAGTTTGAGACTTCAACACACCACTCTCAGTATTGGATAGAACATCGGGAGAGAGGATAAATAAAGAAAAAGAGGCTCTCTCTGCCTAGAGGAGCTCACACCAAATCTCAGTGCATATTTCCATCCTTCTCTCCCATTTCTCAGCAAGCTCTGTTCTTTCCCCCATTTCCTAATAAATTCTTTTTATTGGCCTAAACCTGACATGTTCTTAAATTCTTTTATGCAACATAGCCAAGAACCTAGAAGAATTCAACACTTTCCTGGCTTCATTTGGTGAGTCATTGCCAGGAGACAGAAAGGCAAGTGGTGTCCCCTAACCCCCACTTGAGACTGGTGAGTTTTAAGGCCTGCCTGGACCCTCTTTTGGTTCTGCCATTTTAAAGGGTGTTCCTGGATAGGGAGTTCCTGGATAGGCTTCCACAGGACATCAACTTGGTCTGCCCAGACTTCTGGCTCCCTCTCCAGAGGTGACAAGTGCCCACACCATGTAGATCCAAGAAAGTTCTGGTTGATGGGTGAAATTGCTCTTGAAACCTGACTGGGCATGTGGCCTGAGTTGAGCAGTAGTCCCCCGGGAAGTTTTCCAGATCCTCTCTGTGAGTTCAGAATGGCTCTCACCCATTGTATCATTTCCTTAGACCACTAATTAACTCCTTTTAATTAAAAGTGCCTTTGATTTTCCAACTACTGCTGTCTTTTTGGGTCTGAAAGATGCTTTAGAAAGCTGTAAAAATTTGATATTATTTATGAATTCCAAAAAGAGATATTGATTATGTTTGTAAACTGGTCTGTTACACTGAGTATGACACCCTCTGATTGTGTTAGATTCAGCTGAGATGCCTTTGATTAAATTATGTTAAGATTAGGGCTTTTCCCCCAAATGTGTGTAACTATCAGAGGCGTTATGCCACACTTAGGGATGTGCACGTGGGGGGTTGTGGGAGGGGTGGGGGGTGGCATATGGGTACTCCTGGAATCTCTGTGTAACATTTGTGTAATCAATGTATCCTAAATATGTATATAGATATATAAAAAATAAATAAAAAATTAAAAAAAAAAGATTAGGGCTTTTATTCAACCACATCATTAGGGTGACTCAGTTTGAATCCCCACCCCTTTTGTGGGCTAAAATAAATGGGCACTCAATCAAGGAGACACATAGAAGCAGATATGTGAGGAAAGAGAGAGAGAGATCCATAGACAGGGCAGAGACCCAGGGAAGAGATGAGATATTCACCTAACAGTTTACAGCTGACCTTTTGAAGAAACCAGAACAGCTGAGTCCAGAAAGAAATGATCCCTGAGAAGAGAGATGAGCCCTATGCCAGCCTATAGCTGAGGTCGGAAGAAGCTGGACCCATGGAGCCTTAAGAGGGAAGAGGAAGGCTGAACCCTGGCAGATGTCACCCACCATCTTATGTCAGCATATGGCAACAAAGTTTGGTAAGAAACTAACCTTGAGTTGGACTCTTTAGGGCTTGGTAACTGTAAGTTTTTACCCCAAATAAATACCCTTTATAAAAGCCAACAGATTTCTGGTACTTTGCATCACCACCCTTTTGGCCAACTAATACAAATGCCTTAGAAACTGGAAATTTGTTTGTTAGTGAGGCATGAGCCCCACATTCAGCAGTGCCCTAAGGCTTTGCCCCTTCTCCACCCTGGGGAGGGCTTGCAATTGTCTGGGTGGGGAGTAGTCTCTGAGTGTGTTTGCCAGCAAGTCACAGGACAATTAGTCTCTAGTTCTTTTAATGGGCTTTTAATGTTGGTTTGAACTCAGGAACTTGGCCCTTGGGAGCAGCTATGAGGTGAGCTCACTCATAGCCAGCTCCAAAAGACCACTGCAAAGTAGGCAAAAGAAAGGTTCCTAGTAAGCCCCTTTCCTAGGGTCAGCCCAGCCTTGCTGTTTGGTCTGGGAGCTGGACCCCAATGCCCCCAAGACCTCTAAATCTCTGGGGATACCCAGAACTATAAAGGTCCCCATTCTCAGAAATGGGGTCGGGGAGTGGGGCTCCCGATTCCAGGACACTGGCTCAGCAAGTCATCCAATCAGTCAGATCTAGTGTTGGGATGCCCCCAGGATGACATGATGAATGTGTTTTACCCTCCCTTGGGAT
>PVKH010006727.1:0-20807 GCA_004027955.1 Chaetophractus vellerosus | reverse complement strand
CGCCACGGGCAGGGCAGGTCGCCTGTGAATGGAACGCAGCCAGCCACCCGCGAACTGGAGCCGGCCGTGATCGGACGCAGAGACCGCCCACAAGCGGGGAAAAGCCGCGCCTGCGCAGTGACCAAGTCTCGGCGCGTCGCCGCAACGGGGGGGAAGGGGAGATATGTAATAAAATAAATAAATCTTTAAAAAAAAATAAAAAAAATTTTTTTTAAATAAAGGGGAAAATAAAAAGAATAAAAAAATATATTCCATGCAAACTCACGTGAAAAGAAAGATGGCATGGCTATATTAATTAGACAAAGTAGGCTACAGAGCAAGGGATATTACCAGTGATAGAGTCATTTTATACTGATAAAGGGGTGAATTCATGAAGAGAACCTAATCCTAAATATGTATGGACCTAATAACAGAACTTTAAACTATATGAAGCAAAAACTGATACAGTTGTACCATTAAACATTCCTTTCCCTGCAGTTGAGAGAACAAGTAAAAAAAACAATAAGGATGTAAAATATTTAAACAAAAATGTCAGTCAAATTTACATAAGTGGCATCTTTATAGTACATTCTACCCAACAATAGCAGAATATATATTCTTTTCAGAATATACATTTATAAAGATAAACCTTATTCTGGGCCAAACAACATGTCCTACTAAACTTAAGAGGATTAAAATCTACCAAGTTATGTTCTCTAATCTTAACAGAATCAAACTAGAAATCAGTAATCAAAGATATCTGGAAAATCACCAAATATTTGGAAATTATTTAATAATTAATGTGATGTCATTTACACTCTAAATAATTCATGGGTCAAAGAAAAAAAAAAGAAAATTAAAAAGTATTTTGAACTAAAGGAAATTGAATATATTGTGTGCTTCAGGAAATGCAGTGCTTAGGGAGAAATATACAGCTTTATATTCTTATATTAGAAAAGGTCTTAAATCAATAATTTGAGTTTCCACTTTAAGGATCTAGATAAAGAACAAATTAAATCCCAAGAAAGGAGAATTAAGGAAATAATAAAGATAATAGAAGAGATGAGTGACATACAAAATTGATAAACAACAGAAATAACCAATGCAATTAAAAGCTGTTTCTTTGAAAGGGCAAAAAAAAATTACTAAATCTCATGCCAGGTTGATTAAGAAAAAAAAAAAAAGATGCAAATTACCAAAATAATGAATGAAAGAGAGGACAATGCTACAGGTCCAACAGAATTTAAAGGGATAACAAGGGATTATGAAAAACTTTATGCCAATTCATTTGCCAACATATAAAATGGACAAAATCCTGAAGTTGTATACTACCAAAGCTCTCTCAAGAAGAAATAGATAGAGGGGAGCAGGTGTAGCTCAATGGTTGAACACCTGCTTCCTATGCATGAGGTCTGGGATTCAATCCCCGGTACCTCCTCAAAGAAGGAGGGGAAAAAAAAGAAAGAAAGAAATAGGAGGATTATAGGAAGATGGTAGAGTAGGGAGCTCCAGGAATCAGTTCCTCCACCAGAACAACTCTGAAAGAGTCAGGAACTGCCTAAATCAACTATTTTGAAACTCCAGAAACTTGTAGAACACTGTGATGCATCCAGGGAAGAGGAGGAGGAAGAGGCTGGTGAATCTTGGTAAATGCAGGTGAACTGAACTTTCTACTCAGCAGCAACCCTCACCCATCCACCAGTCTCCCAGCAGGCAGCAAGAAGGTATTAAAGCCCAGCCCCAGATGCAGCTTGCTGGTGACAGGGTGGGATATAAAGATCTAGTTCCCTAAGTTTGGGCAGTATGCAGTCCCATTGCTGGTCACTTTTTGATGGGCTACTTCAGATCTCTGGGGTCCAGGTTCTGAGGGTGGCCATTGTTCCACCCACCCCCCATTAAAAGCAGCAGAAACTTAAAGAGAATATGATTCCTCAAAATTAAAAGGAAAACAGTTAAAGAAAACACAGCTTCAAAGAACCATAGGAGAAGTTCCTGGCTTCCTTCTTGGCTCAGACCTAATCCCTGCCCCAGGGCAGTTTGGAACCAGCAGGCATTCCCTTTGTGGGCCTTGTTCCAGCTGGGAAAGAGTGACTTTGGAAACTCCTTTTCAGTGTTGCTCTCCCTCCTAGAATTTGTCCTCCTGATAAAAGCAGCTTGAAACAGTAAAAGCAATGAAAGAAACAATTTAGCCGAGCAGCTTAAGGCAAAGGCTTAGCTACTTTAAAAACTGTGGGGAGCTCCTGGAGAGGAAGAAGGTCTGTTTCCTAGGAAGTAGTTGGGGCATTCAACTTGCTGCAAACAGGGGAATTCCTAAGGCCACCAGCAAGCACAAGCCCAGGGCAACACAGAGGCAAGGAAAAGACAGTAAAAACCCAATATTTGCATTCACCTTGGACTGAACTTCTTGACAGGAGAGCTGAACTCTGAAGAAGAGCACTTCACCTAAAAGCAGCAGAATACAAAATTTTCTCCGGAGCACATGGATCATTCTCCAGGACAGTCCATAACTGAGGCTACAAAACATGTTTCAATAAATGCAGAAATATTGAAATCATACACTGTATGATTTGCAAAGACTGTGAAAGGTGTTTTTGTGCATTGGTTTGTTTGGTTTTCTTAGATCCTGGTATACAAGAAAATCTCTGTCCTATCACAAGCCGGATACAAACTCAAGAAACAGCTCAGGAACTAAATCTCAGAGTTAACATTTTAAAATATTAAATTGTACAGTATGCAACAAAGATAAGACAAAGAAACAGGAAATGACAGCCCATACAAAAGAAGAGGATAAAAATACAGAAAACATCAACAAAGAAAACCAGACTGTGAACATAGTACATAGATTTTTTTTTTCAAAATTGATTTTCAGAATGCCCAGGGAGAAGAAAGAAAATACAGAGAAAGAACTAAAGGATGTCAGGAAAACAATAGATGAACAATATGAGAGTCTCAATAAAGAGAAATTTTGAAAATAAGAACTACTAAAGTTGAAGACCACAATAACGGAAATGAAAAATTCCTAGGAGGGTTTCAACGGCAGATTGGAGATGACAGGAGAGAATCAGTGAACATAAAGATAAGGCATTTGAAATGAGTCAGGCTAAGAACCAGAAAGAAAAAAAACAAGTAGAAAGACTGAAAACAGTATAAGAGATCTGTGGCACGCCATTAAGCATACTAATGTGTGTGTATGTATATGAGAGTCCCAGAGGGAGAAGAAGGAGAGAAAGAAGAGAAGGAAAATTCAAAGAAATAGTGGCAGAAAACTGCCCAAACTTCATAAAAAAATGTGAATATGCCCATCCAAGACCATCGAACATCAAACAAGAAAAACGTGAGGAGAAATATAACCAGACATTGGGGTCAAATTGTCGAATGCAAAGGAAAAGGGGAGCGTTCTAAAAGCTTCAAGAGAAAGGCAATGCAGTATGTACAAGGGAGACCCAATTAGATTAAATGCCAGTTTTTCATCAGATACCATGAAGGTAAAGAGGCAGTGGGCTGAAATACTTAAAGTGCTGAAAGAAGAAAATTGCCAATCAAGAATTTTACATCCAGCAAGACTTTCTTTCAAAACTGAGGGAGAGGTTAAGACATGCCCAGATAAACAAAGCTGAGGGAATTCATTACCACTAGAACTGCCCTACAAGCAATGCTAAAGGGAGCTCTTCAGGTTGAAAGGAAAGGACACTAAACAGCAGTTCAAAGTGGCATAAAAAATAATAAACCTCTAATAAAGGCAGTCATTTGAGTAGTTATAAATCTAGTACTACTGTATTGTATCTTTTGGTATGTAACTCGGTTTCTTGCTCAATTTCTATAGGTGCTAAGTTGCAAGTGCATAAGAAGTAATGATTACTATGGTTTTGGACATAGAATACACAAAGATAATTTGTAACAAGTACAAGGAAAAAATTGGTGGGATTTAGGGGTATATGAATAGTATATGCATATACCATTAAAGTTAAGTTGGGGACAAATAAAAATGATTGTTATATACTTAGGATATTAATTTTTAATTGCATGTAGCAACAAAGAAAATATATGAATATATTCAGAAAGAGATAAGATGGGACTTAATATGGTACAATACCAAAAAAATCAAATAAAAATGAAAGTTTAGGCATTAACAGGAGAATAAGACTTCTTATAAAAATAAAGAAAAAGACTTGCAAAGACTAAATAGGAAAATGGAGGAGGAAAGTCCTACATTATCAGTTGTGACTTTGAATGCAAATGGATTAAACTCTTGAGTCAAAAGACAGAGATTGGCAGAATAGATATAAATGCAGGACCAAACTATATGCTGTCTATAAGAAATTCACCTTATATTCAAAGACATAAGCAGGTTGAAAGTGAAAGGATGGAAATATATATATACAAAGCAAGTATTAATCAAAAGAAAGCTGGAGTAGCTATACTAATATCAGATAAAATAGACTTTAAGTCAAAAACTGTTACAAGGGACAAAGAAGGTCATTATATACTAACAAAGGGATCAACCCAACAAGAAGATACAACAATTATAAATATATACACACCTAACAGTAGAGCCTCAAAATATATGAAGCAAATATTGACACATTTGAAGGGAGAAACAGATGGTTCTACATTAATAGTTCAAGACTGAAATATACCACTTTCACTAATAGAACATCTAGATAGGAGATCAATAAAGAAATAGAAGACTTGAACAATATAATACTCTAAACCAACTAGACCTAACAGACATATATAGAACACTTCACCTAAAAGCAGCAGAATACAAAATTTTCTCCAGAGCACATGGATCATTCTCCAGGACAGTCCATAACTGAGGCTACAAAACATGTTTCAATAAATGCAGACATATTGAAATCATACACTGTATCTTCTCCAGACACAATGGAATGAAACTAGAAATCAGTAACAGAGGGAGAAATAGAAAATTCACAAATATGTGGAAATTAAACAATGTATTCTTAAACAACCAATGACTCAAGGAAGAAATCACAAGGGAAATTAGGAAATATCTTGAGGCAACTGAAAATAGAACCATAACATACCAAAACCTATGCAGTGCAGCAAAGGCTGAAAGGGAATTTTATACTTCTAAATGTGTATATTAAAAAAGAATAAAGATCTCAAATGAAAGACCTAATCTCAAAACTGGAGGGCCTAGAAAAGAAAAGCAAACTAAACCCAAAGTGTGAAGAAGGAAGGAAATAAAGATTAGAACAGAAGTAAATGAAATATAGAATAAAAATAAATAAAAAGAATCAACAAAACCAAAAGTCAGTTCTTTGAAAAATCAATAAAATTGGCAAACCTATAACTAGACTGGCAAAGAAAAAGAGAGGAAAAAATAACTAAAATCAGAAGTGAAAATAGAGACATTATGACCGATCACACTGAAATAAAAAGAACTATAAGAGGATACCATGAACAATTGTATATAATAAAAAGAGGACACAAATAATAAATAACTAAAGCAAGAAATTAAAGTGAGGACATCACTACCAACCCCAAAGAAATAAAACGATGAAAAATTGTGCAGCACAAAGTGTAACCTATAATGTAAACTGTAGTCCATGGTTTGTAGCAATGCTTCAATACAGGTTCATCAATTGTAACAAATGTACCACACTAATGAAGGATGTTGCCACTGTGGGAAAGTATGGGAGGGAGAGGGATTGGGGCATATGGGAATCCCTTATATTTTTTATGTAACATTTCTGTAATCTAAAGCTTCTTTAAAAAAAAAAAAAACTATTAAAAAAATGGATGAAATGGACAAATTCCTAGAAACATGCCAGTAAAGTAATCTGATGCAAGAAATAGAAAATCTCAACAGACCTGTAACAATTAAAGAGATTGAATTGGTAACTTAAAACCTCCCAACAAAGAAAAATCTAGGACCAGACGCTTCTACTGCTGAATTCTACCAAACATTTAAAGATTTAACATTAATCCTTCTCAAACTCTTCTAAAAAATAGAGGAGGAGGAATTACTTCCTAACTCACTCTACAAGGCCAGCATCACCCTGATATCAAAGCCAGAGAAAGATAGCACAAGAAAAGAAAATTACAGATCCATACTCCTCATAGATATAGATGCAAAAATTCTCAACTATATTAAAAGGATTATACACCATAACCAAGTGGGATTTATTCCAGGAATGAAGGGATAGTTCTACATAAGAAAACCAATGTAATAAACCACATTAATAAAATGAAGGAAGAAAAATCACATGATATCTCAGTTGATGCAGAAAAGGCATTTGACAAAATCCAACATACTTTCATGATTTAAAACAAAAACTCAGGAAACTAGGAATAGAAGGGAACTTCCTCAACATGATAAAGAGCATATGTGAAAAATATAAAAAAAAAAAAAAACAACACACAAATAACATCATACTTAATGGTGAATTAAAAAGCTTTCTCCCTAAGTTCAGGAACAAGACAAGGATGGCCACCATCTTCACTGTTATTCAACATTGAAATAAAGAAATAAAAGATGTCCAGATTGGAAAGGAAGAAGTCTAAGCCTCAATTCACAGATGACATGATCTTATATATAGAAAATCCTAAAGGGGCCGGCTCGATAGCCCAGTGGATAGGGCGCTGGCATACCACATGGGAGGCCCTGGGTTCGATTCCCGGGGACCTCTCCTAGCGGGCAGACCACCTTGAGAATGGCAAGCCGCCATGGGCGGGCCGGAGCCACCGTGGGCAGGGCAAGAAGCTGCCACGGACAGGGCAAGAGCCGCCGTGGGCAGGGCAGGTCGCCCGCGGATGGAGCGCAGCCAGCCACCCGTGAACTGAAAGCCGGCCGTGAACAGACGCAGAGACCACCCACAAGCGGGGAAAGCCGCACCTGCACAGTGACCACTCTCGGCGCGTCGCCGCGGGGGGTGGGGGGGAAGGGGAGATATGTAATAAAATAAATAAATCTTTTAAAAAAAAATTTTTTTTTTAAATTAAAAAAAAAAAAAAAAAAAGAAAATCCTAAAGAATTCACAAGAAAGCTACAAGAACTAATAAACTAATTTAGGCAAGTTGCAGGATAGAAGATAAACATGCAGGAGTCACTTGGGTTTCTACACATCAGTAAGGAACAATGTGAAAAGGAAATCAAGAAAACAATTCAATTTACAATAACATCTAAAAGAATAAAATATCTAGGAATAAATTTAACCAAGGTGAAAGACTGATATGCTGAAAACTGCAAAACATTTCTGAAAGAAATTAAAGAAAACCTAAATAAATGGAAAGACATCCCATGCCATTTATGGAAGACTATATTGTTGTCATTACTGCCTAAAGGGACCTAAAAATTCAACGTACTCCTTATCAAAATTCCAGCAGCCTTTTTTGCAGAAATGGAAAAGCTGATCCTCAAATTCATGTGGGATTGCAAAGGGACCCAAATAGCCAAAATAATCTTGAAAAAGAACAAAGTTGGAGGACTCACACTTCCTGGTTTCAAAATTTACTACAAAGCAACAATAATTAAAACAATGTGGTACTGGCATAAGGAGAAATATATAGACCAGTGGAATAGAATTGAGAGTCCAGAGATAAATCCGTACATTTATGGCCAGTTGAATTTTAATAAGAATGCCAAGTCCATTTTATAGGGAAAGAATAGTCTCTTCAGCAAATGATGCTCATACAACTGGAAACCACATGCAAAAGTATGAATGTGGACCCCTACCTCTCACCATAAACAAAAATCAAATCAAAATGGATCAATGACCTAAATATGAGGCTAATATTATAAAACTCTTATAAGAAAACATAAAGAAATATCTTCAGGCCTTTGTAGTAGACAAAGGATTTTTAGATTTTATACCAAAAGCATGAGCAAAAGAAAAAAATAGATAAAATGGGTTTACCAAAATTCAAAACTTTTGTACATCAAAGGATATTACCAAGAAAGTGAAAAGACAAACTACCAAATGGAAAAAAATATTTATAAGCCATATGTCTAATAAGGGTTTAATATCCAGAATGTATAAGGAACCCCTACAATTCAACAATAAAGACAAATAGTCCAAGTAAAAAATAGACCAAATGTTTGAATAGACATTTCTTCAAAGAAGATATTCAAATGGCCAATAAATATATGAAAAGATGCTCAACATCATTAGGAATTAAAGAAATGCAAATTAATACTACAATGAGGTACTACTTCACACCCACTAGGATGGTTATTATTTTAAAAAACTGAAAATGACAAGTATTGGTGAGGATGCACAGAAATAGGAAACTTGTATATTGTTGGTAGGAATGTAAAAGGTGTTGCCACCATGGAAAACAGTTTGGTGATTCCTCAGAAAGTTAAACACAGAATTATCATATGACCCCCCAGCAATCCCACTCCTCAGCATACACCCAAAAGAATTGAAAGCAGGGACTTGGACAGATATTTGTATGCCAATATTCATAGCAGCATTATCCACAGTAGATGGAAGCAGTCCAAGTGTTCATCAACAGATGAATGGATTAAAAAAAATGTAGCATATATCTATGCAACAGGATATTATTCAGTCATAAAAGTGAAGTGCTGGTATGTGCTATAGCATGGATGAACCTTGAAGACATCATGTTGAGTAAAATAAGCCAGAAGCAAAAGGACAAATATCATTTGATTTCTCTTATATGAAATAGTTAGAATAAGCAAATTAATAAAGAGAAAAAGCAGAATAGTGGTTACCAAGGGTGGAGTTAAGGGAGAATGGGGAGTTCTTGCTAAATGAGTATGAGTTTGGTTTGATGAAAACAGTCTGGAAAATGGTGAAAGTTACACAGTATTGTCAATATACTTAATGTCAAAGAATTGTCCACTTAAACTGGTTAAAATTATTTTGTGTATTTTACCAGAATTAAAAATAAATTAAAAATTTTAAAATACTATAACATTATAGTTATATATACACACACATATTTAATATTAGATGATTAAAAGCTATAATATATAAAACTACTGTAAATCAATAACAAAGTCAAACTACTTAATATAATAGAACAATAGGCAAAGTATATGAACAGGTAATTTTCAGAAAAATAAATATATGAAATTATAGTAAAATTTTAAACCATAAAATTAGTAAATTATAAAACACTCGAATTAAATAATAGTAATCAAATAAAAACAAGTTAAAATGATTGTTTTTTCATTAATCAAATAGCCATTTTTAAAATGTGTAGCAAAACTGTCATTCGCACACACTGTTAGTAGGAGTATTAAATCAGTACTCCATTTTTAGAGGGCAATCTGGTGAAAGCTAACAAAATATTAAGTCCACATCCTAGACCCAAAGTCTTTATCCAGTAATCTAACCACAGAAAATCTTAGAGAAGTCACAAAGTGTTATATTAAGCATCTTCTATGTATATCTATATAATGAAAAATTGGAAACCTGAATACACGTCAATACAGGAAATAGGTAAGTTATTACCCATTATATATAGTAGACATCTATGTTTTTGCCTGAAAAGCAGCCCTTCTACCTTCTTCTAGTAAAAGAACCCCACTTTTCCTCTGGAAACTGCCCTTCTACCACCTGGAAGATGAGTCAATCACAAGGCTCCACCTCCTCGACACTGGGTAGAAATGTGATCCAATGGCAACAGAAGACGCAATTCCTCCGGTTATTATAACAAGCACAAAATACAGGCAGAGCCAATCAGATGCTAGAGGAAAAGTCTCTCTCCCTTCTTTTGAGACCATAAAAACTGGGGCTGCCAGAGATCATGTTTGCCAAATGGAAAAACTGGCCTGAGAATAATGTAAAAACCAGAGGGCAGAACTAAAAGGGATGGATCCACCCAACCATGTCCTAAATCAGCTCTAGTCCTCAGGCCTCCAGGAACATTGAACTGTCTGAGTTGGGTTTCTAGCATTTACAACTACAGCATTCTGACAATGGAGTAAAATGTAATCACCAAAAAGAATGAGGTATATCTATATGTACAGCCACAGATTTCTACACTATAATAAGGAAAATAGCAAAACAAATGTTCCGAGCACTATTATACTATACCTTTGTTTTTGTTTTTTAAAGTTAATATTTATTAATAGAACTGGGAAAAGAGAAAAGCATTTACTTCTCTCTTTTTTGAGGTACTGGGGCCAGGATTGAACCCAAAACCTTGGGGGAAGCTGGCACTCAATCACTGAGCCACATCAGCTCCCCTGAGTTGGTTTTTTCTTGTTTGCTTGTTGTGTTTTTTTGTTTGTTTGTTTTTTAGGAGGCACTGGGGATCGAACCTGGGACTTCCCATGTGGGAAGCAGGTGCTCAACAGCTTGATCACATCTGCTCCCAAAGCATTCACTTTAACACATATAAGTCTTTAATATTTCTATTAAGGCCCGATCCTCAATTCTTATCCCATCTTAACTTCCATAGAGGCCTGTGGAATATTTTTCCAAGAAAGAAATAGAAATAACAATAGAAAATTGAATTATAAAGAAACATAAAAGGAATTACTGTGAGGTGCTGCTCATCAGTGTTTTATATACAAAATTTCTTCTTCAACCACCCTCTGAAGAGCCAAATCCAGAAGGTGGATATTTCAACATCTTTCTACAACTCCAGGAAAGGAGGAGTGTATTCATGAGACCAAATGATCTTTAGGCAGCTTCTAAAATTACATTTTCATATTTCTCTGTGAGCAATAACAGAACACAAAATTGAAGAAGGGAGATGCTTCTTAAGAATTTCTCAATAAAGAAAATATTCAAATCAGGGTACAGAACTTGACTAACCTATCATAAATTCAAGGTCACAGGTACACCATACACAAGGTACACCTTAAAGACAGGATGACCTGGTAACCTGATCAGCACAGAAGACAGTGAGTCCCTTTTCCATGTCAGAGTATTCATCTCAAATGTCAATACATAATCCTCCAGGGCTTTCTCTACATTCCCTATCCTTAAGTGGTTTGAGGTGCTTAATTCTTCATGATCAAAGCAAAATATACAAATTAGTAAAGTAAATAAGAACACTTTAGGCATATTTACTAATAACCAATCACTTTAATAAAAATTAATATAAGCATAGATTTAAACTAAGATAGAACTGAAATGAAATCTGAAAAACTATTGTGTATAAAAAGGAGAAGAAAAGTATTAGCTTATGGGAATTCAGTTGGAAAATAAATTTGATTTTTTAAAAGATTTCCAACATTATTTTTTTAATTATTTATTTTGTTTGTTTGTTTTATTTTGTTACATATCCCTCCCCTTTCTGTTTGCTCTTGCTGTGTGTTCATTTTTCGTGTTCTTCTATGTCTGCTTTGTCTCCCCTCTGCTGCGGCAATGCGCCGAGTCAGCTCACTGCGCAGGCGACTTGCCCCACTTGTGGGCAGCTCTGCTTCCGTTCCCAGGCGGCTTTTTGCTCCACTTGCAGGCGGCTCGCCCTGCCCGTGGCTTTTTTTTGCCCTGCCCATGGCGGCTCTGCCCCGCCCATGGCAGCTTTGCCTTCTTAGGCGGTCTGCCCGCTCAGAGAGGTCCCTGGGAACCAAACCCGAGGCCTCCCATGTGGTGTACCGGTGCCCTATCCACTGGGCTACAGCCGGCCCCCAGATTTTTTTAAGAGAAGTTAAATAAATGGTTTTTAAATCAGTATTTGGCTGAAGCTGATATAAAATTAGTCAGCATTACTTTTTAAATGTCTCTTTTATAAAAGAAGAAAAAATAAAAATGCTTTTCAATGGCCAAACAGGAACTCTTATATAAATCCTTCTACATTTAGTAGCATCTAAAAAAATAAATTATTATTTATCCAAATTTAAGAAACATAGCCACACTTGGGGGAAAAAACTAATATTCTTTTTGAAACACTAAAAAGAGGTATCAAAATACTGTGTGTACTTCAAAGGATCTCATATACTACACTGGCACTATGGCCTATAATCAATTTGGAAAGATATGACAAGATTCAAATTCATTATTTCATCAGTAGGATTTTAATTAGCATATTAATGTCACATATACTTGCTTTTAGAATATAAATATTTTTAAAAGCTATGTTTTACAATATGATATCAAGAATATATAGCTAATACAAGTTATATGGGTAATCATTTTGGCTTTGAAAGAAAAGTGAGAAATTTGATCAGAATACTGTTACGGTAAAAAGAAGCACCTTCTTTTTAATCATTCATATTCAGCAACAGTGAAAATGTTCTATGCATGCATTGGCTGTGAACAACACATTTAATTTCTATTTCAAACTTGCTATATTATCTATTACTGTTTTGATGATTACATGGTTTGACATAAAAATGCATCCCACTCAGATTCTTAATAATCAGTCTGATTCGGCAGATAACTTCCCAATCATAAGAACTTTTATTTTAAGGCAAGTATTATGCAAATACTGCTTGGAAAAAGACAACTATGAGAAGAACACTGCACATTTGACACCTTTCGCATTTTTGTGCACTCAACGTGCATTCCCTGACTTTCCTACTTCTTTTCAAGTGCTAGATTAAAGTGTATTTACACTAGGAAGTTACTAACAGGCTTAAAATGAGAGAACTATGTGTCTTGGAAAACAAGACTTCCTAGATAATAAAGTTCCAAATATTTTCTATATTATATGTTTTAATGATCTTTCTTATGAGAAGGAGTGTTTTATGTGCAACACCTGCAGATAGCAATAAATCTATATTTCACTCAAACCTAATCAAATATATCAAATATAAAATATAAGCATGAAGCAAACTATGATAGCAGCAGTGATTCTTAGGGCAGCATGTGCAAAATCCAATATTTTGGAATCTATTCACATTATAGTAGTCAGAAAAGAAATGTGCCAAAGCTCCCTTTCCCATTCCACTTGAACTGGTTCCCCACAATAGAAACAAACATCTCCTGTGACATTAAGTTGTCATCAGCTTGTGTGATCCCCACTTCACTCAACCTTTTCTTCTTCATTTGGCCTTTCTTTGTGGAGGCAGCAACTAGTTCATTTACAATTTCACAATTGCCTTCGACTTGCTCAGAAAGGACAGATCTTACATAAGGCTCCATTCTTCCAGTCGCACATTGAATCAGCTCTTCTAGATCCACTTTTTCAGCTGCATCTGCCTCTCCAGTTGTCTGAATTTTAAGTGCTTTATTTTCTGGAGAAACAAATAAATTATAACAAATAAAATTAAATATATATTTTAGTTATAGTTAAAGCTAACTAAAATATGTATGTTTCTACAGTCTGTTCCAGAGCTTTGTTCTGCCAAGGATTCCAACTGGTTTGGTTTTACAAATCTTTGTCATAAGAATCCAGTGAACAGTTGTCTTGCTCTTCATACAAAAGTTTCCTTACCATCCTACAGGATCACCAATTTTAAGTCAGCCTAGAACCTATTCACTTTCAGCCTAAAACCTCATTCACTCAACAGACATTTCCTGGATCTTTACTACCTGCTAAACACTGTGTTAGGAGCTAGGATTCGAAGATTAATAAAATAGCACTACTTTTCCTACAGGAACTCCCAATCTAGCAGTTAATTACAGCACAAGTGAGTGCTTGTACTAGGCAGAATTCTAGATGGCCTCCATGATCCCCACCTCCTTGTGGTACCCCCATGATTAATACATGGCAAAAGGTATGCACATGTAATTAAAGTTACAAAACAGTGACCTTTAGAAAGGAGACTGTTCAAGTAGGCTAACCTAACCACACAAGCTCTTCAAAGCAGAGCTTTCTCTAGCTGGTTGCAGAAGAGGAAGTCAGAAAAATTCAAAGCAGGAGAGGGATTTGATGTTAGGGAAGTTCTCCATTGCTGAGTTAGAAAATGGAGACCTCAGTCCTACAACCACAAGGAACTGGATCCTGCCAACAACTAAATTACCCTGGAAACAGAGTCTTCCAAAGAGCTTCTAGGTAAAGCCCTGTCCAGGTGACACCTTGACTTTGCCCTTGTGAGACCCTACACAGAGAATCCAGTCAAGCCCACCTGGACTTCTGATTCATAGAACTTGAGGTAAAAATAACGAACAAATTCTGAAGGATAATGAGGACTACTTGTCATTCTTTAAACTTTGCTTACCCACCTCAATGCTTAATCCTTCTCTTTGACAAGATTTAATAGTGATCTGGGTTATGGCTTGAAATTCATGAACTGCTCAGTTAGTTAGCTCACCTTGGCTGCTAAGAAAGGCAGGTAACAGGGAGGCATTTACTTCTATCAATAAAAAACATAGACAAAATCCACTATCCTCTCTAATAAATGCAACCTTCAACCTGGTACATTCATTTCTCTTCCCCCATCCTTAACAAATGCCAACAGGAGCCACCATTGTTATCATATACCCATCTTTAGTCTATAAATTTTCAGAAAGCCAAGCTTGGTAAGAAGGGAAGAGCAGGACTAGAAAGACCATACCATCAAGGTGTTAAATGAATAGATGAACAACTTCACTTTGAAGTTTCTTTCACCCTGAAATTCTATAATGGTATGGCTTTTTCAAGCTTTGCTATCACCATGCCTAACCATGTGCAGGTAATCATTTTTAAGGAGGAGAGAAAGAACCAGAGCCTGAATCAGAGTTTAATGCTGAAATAACATAAATTAGATATGCTTTGTTATATAAAAGATTACTAAATATAGTGTACCTTCAGTTTCATCTTGGGCATTTTCTTGCAGGTCAGAGAAAATTGTAGGTTTCACCAAGACAACACCATAACCTTCATTATTATGTATGACATTATTCACCATGGTTATTTTGGGAATGTCATAATGCTCATCTAAGAAGTCCTGTGACATTGAAAACAAAAATGTTTTAAGGAACTGTCACATTCAACACTGCTTGCTTTAAAAACCTTCTCACTTTTATTCAGACTATTCTAAAAATAAAGATAAAGTAGAAAAGCTATGCTTATTAATATGTTGTAGCATAGTCTGACATAGCATTCTCTCATTTCGACAGATCTATAGGCAGAAAGCATTCTCACAGGAGACTTTCAATCACCAATATTGATATTATTAAAATTTATGTACTACTTATGCTTTCCAAAACTGGAAAACAACAGAACCCAAGAAGGGTATTTAATAAAACAGAATTATTTCTCATTCTAATCTTTGAAAGAGGGTGTTTCGGCAGGTGCTTACCTTAATGAGTATCCCTTCCTTGCAGTGATGGATCCCATTGTCATTCAGGGTGCACTTACTTCCAGGATATATTTCTATACCAGCACCCTACAAGTTACAATTTGAGATACTCACAATCTGTCAATTTGTTTTTAAAAGACAGGACTATAAGAAAAGGTTTATTACAATCACTTCTTAGCATTTAACACAGTACAAATGGAAAGTGTAAACAGAAAATGTTTTAGAGATGAGTTTTATTAAGTATTTCTAACCAACATTCCTATTTGCTCCATTTCCAGCATGCTGTCTACCATTTATCACTTCCCAAAACAACACACACACACACACACCACCAATGGCTAAATATGTCAATGCTCAATCCCTGTTGCATTCTCTTTCACTCTGGACAAATAAGTTTCCTGATCCTGGAAAAATAAAATCATTTAACAATTTCATTGAAAAATGCATTTTTTCAAAAGGAACATTCTCTCAGAGTTACTTAGTTGGAGAATAGTGTTTGAGTCTAGTAAAATATTGTAATTTGAAAATAGAAACAAGCTTATGTTTTAAAATACCTAACCTAAAACTCCTTTCTATAATTTAGACAATTAATGGCCTCCACTGCTTTACACATATTAAAATTAGCTGCCAATTCAAGTATCTCATTTACACAGAGTAACCAGAAAGATCTATGCATGGCCTAATTCTCTTAGATTATCACTCAGCACCACATGGTACCAATAAAAAAATAACAGTAATAGAAAAATTTATTTTCTGATACTACACTAGATAATTTGGGAGGTAAAAATGATTCGTTCAAACCTCTAATTTAAGAAACAATTTAGGGAATAACTTAATACACAATTTCAAAGATGAAGAAAAGCTGCTATTAACCATTTAAGACACAACTACCACATGTATGTTGTCCTTCTAGGAGTGATAGTGTACCTAGAGTAAACATTTATTAGAACAGTCCCCTGATGGGGTTTGATACCAAACTACACACCAACCCAAAGAAATCCATGATAAGACAAATCAAAATCAACCTTCTCAAAACTAAAGACAAAGAAAAAGTCTTGAAAGCAGCTAAATAAAAACACTACTTTACCTATAGAAAAGAAAATTTGAATGACAGGGCATTTCTCATCTAAAACCATGCAGGCAAGAAGGAAATGACACAGTATCATTCAAATGCTGAAAGAAAAGAACCATCAACTCAGAATCCTATACCCAGCAAAAATATCCTTCAAGAATGAAGAGGACATCAAGACATCCTAAGATGAAGGAAAACAATGAGAATTTGTCACCAGCAGACCTACCCTAATAGAATGGTGAAAGGAAGTCTTCTAAATAAAAAGCAAACAATAAAAAGGAATCTTGGAACATCAGGAAGGAAGAAAAACACAATAAACAAAATTATAGTAAATACAGTGGTGTTGGAATTCAATTATATGTTTCATAAAAGTTCCCAACCTCTGGTCCTGTGGGTGAGAATGCATTTGTAAATAGGCCTTTGAAGATATTATTTTAGGTGTACCCAAACTGAATGATGGCAAGCCTAATCCAATATGGCTGAAGTCATTATAAGCAAAAGAAACTGGACACAGAAAAAGAAGACTTGGGGAGAAGCAATAAGCCATGGGGAGCAGCCAGAAGCTGGAAGTCAACAGAACCCAGAAGTAAAAAAGATGCCACCATGTCCAATGCCATGCATCGGAACAGCCAAGGAACCCCAAAGATTGTTGGTCAGCCAGAAGATACTGACTTCAATAGGAAGCAAGTCTTCTAGCCTCTGATACCATGAGCCAACAAATTCCTGTTGTTATGCCAACCCACTGTATGGTATTTGTTTTAGCAGCCAAGAAACTAAAGCAAATGGGCTTTCCTTCCCTTAAGTTTTCTAAACTATGTTTGACAGTTGAAACAAAAATTATAACACTGTCTGATGTGGTTTTAAGTGTTTGTAGAGGAAATATAAGACAATTATAAACAGGATAGGGTAGAGAGGTGTGCAGTAGAGGTAAGGTTTTTACACTTTACTCAATGATGACACTAGTAAACTGTGAAAAGTTATGTACACATAATTTAATACCTAGAGCAACCACAAAGAAAAGTTATACAAAGAGTTATACTCAAAAACACAATAGATAAATCAATAGATGAATCATTATGGACTTCTAAATAATGTTCAAATAATCCACAGGAAGGCAGGAAAAAAGCAAACAGAAAAATGAAAAACAGAACAGAATACAAAAAGAAAATAGTAGACTTAAGACCATCAATAATTACATTAAATGTAAATGATCTAAATACACCAATGAAAAGAT
This sequence comes from Chaetophractus vellerosus, assembly GCA_004027955.1. Classification (NCBI taxonomy): domain Eukaryota; kingdom Metazoa; phylum Chordata; class Mammalia; order Cingulata; family Chlamyphoridae; genus Chaetophractus; species Chaetophractus vellerosus. The sequence goes on along the minus strand of PVKH010006727.1, from coordinate 3,410 downwards.
AGATTGGCAGTCAATTAAAACACATGACCCAACTGTATGCCTTCTTTAAGAAACTCACTGCAGTCCTAACCATATAAGCAGGTTGAAAATAAAAAGATGGAAAAAGATACATAATGCAAATGTTAAAGGAAAGCAGGTGTGGCTATATTAATATGAGATAAAGTAGACTTAAGAGCAAAAAAAATTACCAAAGACAGAAAGGAACAATATATAATGATAAATGGGTCAATTCATCAGGAAGACAAAGCAATCCTAAATGTGTATGCACCAAATAACAAAACTGCAAAATATATGAGGCAAAATTAATAGAATTGAAAAGAGAAACAAACATTCAACTATAGTTGGAGACTCCAGCACCCTTCCCTCAACAATTTATAAAACTAGACATAAAATCAGCAAGAACATTGAAGAACTCAGCCACAACAACAGAGATATTAATAGAACACTTTACCTAACAACAGCAGAATACACGTTCTTTTCAAGTGCCCACACAACAGAATATCAAGATAGATCATATCCTGGGCCATAAAACAAGCCTTAACAAATTTAAAAGAACTGAAACCATACAGAGTTGTTTTCCAAGCAAAATACAATCAAACTAGAAATCAATAATAACAGAAAGATGAGAGTAAAGTCTAAACACTTGGAAACTAAGCAATGCATTTCTAAATATTGCATGGGTTAAAGACTGAAAACACAACATACCAAAATCTGTGGGACCCAGTTAAAGTACTGCTGAGAAATTCATAGCACTAAATGCATATATTAGAAAAGAAGAAAGTCTCCATCAATAATCTAAGCCCCTACATCAAGCGTCTAGAAAAAGAACAAAATAAACCCAAAGCAAGGAGAAAGAAAGAAATAATAAAGAGCAGAAATCAATGAAATTGAAAACGGAATAGAGCAAATAAATGAAACAAAGATCTCCTCCTTTGTAAAGATCAATAAAACTGACAAACTTCTAGCAAGACTCTTTCTTAAAAAAAAAAAAAGAGAAAGGACACAAATTACAAATATAGGAATCAAACAGGGGCTATCACTACAGACCATGCAGATATTAAAAAGATAAGGGAATACTACAAACAACTATTTGACAATTTAGAAGAAATGATCCAGTTCCTTAAAAAACACAAAATACCAAAACAAACCCAATATGAAAACAAATAATTTGAAGAGCCCTACTACTATTAAGAAATTTAGATTTATAATTTAAAAACTCCTAGCCATTTCACTGGAGAAAGCTACCACGCATTTAAAGAAGAATTATCACCAATTCTACACAATATCTTCCAGAAAATAGAAGAGGAAGGAATACTTATCAATTTATTTTATGTAACTAATATTACCCAGATACCAAAACCAGACAAAGACATTATAAAAAAGAAAACCAATATCCCTCATGAATATAGATGCAATATTAATATTCTTAATAAAATATTAGCAAATAGAATTCAGCAATATATAAAAAGAATTATATACCATAATAAGATGGGGCCTATTCCAGGGATGCAAGGCTGGTTCAATATTCAAAAATCAATCAGTGTAACCCCTTATATTAATAGGCTAAAGAAGAAAAAATCACATGATCATATCAACTGATACAAAAATCATGACAAAATTCAACACCCATTGATGATAAAAATTTTTAGAAAAATAGGGATATAGGAGAACATCCCCAGTCTGAAAAAATATATATACCAAAAAACCTACAGCTAACCTTATACCTAATGTGAAAGACTGAATGCTTTCCCGTTAAGAATGGGAACAAGGTAAAGATGCCCACTCTCACTATTCTTATGTAACACAGTGCTAGAAGTTATGGCTAGGGCAAAAAGGCAATAAAAAGGAAATAAAAGGCATACAGACCAGGAAGGAATGAATAAAAAATCTCCCTATTTGCAGATAACTTGATTTCCTTTGTAGAAAATCCCAAAGAATCTACCAAAAAAATTCACAGAACTAATAAATGGGTTCAGCAAGGACACAGGATACATGATAAACATACAAAAGTCAGTTGTATTTCTATATACTGTAAATGAACACATGGACACTGAAATTAAAAACACAGTATCAATAATCACTCAAAAAAAGAAATAGGTGTAATCTAACAAAACATGTACAAAACAAGTAGGGAAAAAACTACACAATGCTGATGAAAGAGATCAAAGATCTAAATAAAAGGGAAGACATTCTGTGTTCACAGATGGGAAGGCTCAACATAGTAAAGATGTCAATTCTCCCCAAATTGATATGTAGTTTAATGTAGTTCCTATCAAAATCTCAGAAAGAATTTTTGTAGATATAACAAGATTATTCTAAAATTTTATGGAAAGGCAAAGGAACTAGAAAAACTGAAACAAATTTCAAAAAGACAAATAAAATGGGAGGAATCACTGTACCTGAATTCAAGTCTTACTAAATAGCTACAATAATGAAGACTGTGTATTGGTGGACGATAGGAACACAGTTCATTTAAATGTGTAGAGAATCCAGAAATAGATGCACACAACTATTCCCAACTGAGTTTTTCCCCCAGATGACTTCTGACAAAAGGGCAAAACCAATTCATTGGAGGAAGAAGAGCTTTTTTAAGAAATGGTGCAGGAGCAATTAGAGCTCCCTAAGCAAACAACTGAATATCGATCTAAGTCTCATATCTTATACAAAAATTAACTCATTTGAGAGCAGATGTGGCTCCAGTAGTTGGATGCCCACTTCCCACATGGGAGGTTCTGGGTTCAGTTCCTAGTGCCTCCCAAAGAAAATGTACAGATTCAACGAGCTGATGCAACAAGCAGACACAATGATCAGGCACAAAGAGCAGGGAGTAGATGTGGCTCAAGAGGTTGGGCACCTACCTCCCACATGGGAGGTCTTGGGTTCAGTTCCAGGTGCCTCCTCAAGGAAGATGAGCAGACATAATGAGCAGACACAACAAAGCAGAGACAGCAAGCAGACACAGAAAGCAGGCAATGAGCAGACAGATGAGGGAGTCATCTCAGGGAGGGAAAATTAACTCAAAATGGATCACAAACTTAAATGTAAAATGTGAAAGTATAAAACTTTTAGAAAACAACATGAAAAAAGCTTTGGGATCTAGGACTAGGCAAAGAGTCCTTAAACTTAACACCAAAAACACAATCCATAAAAAGAAAACTTAAAAATTAGGCTTTAGGGGGCCGGCTGTAGCTCAATTGGTAGAGCGCTGGTTTACCACGTGGGAGGCCCTGGGTTTGGTTCCCGGGAACTCCTTGAGCGGGCAGACCACCTTGAGAAGACAAGCCACCATGGCAGGGCAAAGCCGCCACGGGCAGGGCAAGCCCCCACGGGCAGGACAAGCCGCCCGCGAGCAGGTAAGGTCGCCACGCGGTGAGCTGACTCGGCGGGTCGCCGCAACTGGGGGGGGGGGG
>PVKH010006726.1:0-20811 GCA_004027955.1 Chaetophractus vellerosus | reverse complement strand
ATACCATAATAAAATTATGAGTTAATATCCCTCATGAATATTGATGTAAAGATATTCAACAAAACTCTGGCAAACAGAATCCAACAGCATGATAAAAGAATGATGCAACATGATCAAGTGAGATTTATCCCAATATTCCATGGTATTTCAACAAAAGAAAATCAATTAATGTAACTCTCCACATTAATAAAATAAAGCAAAAAAAGTGAAAACAAACAAAATAAAAATATAGCCATCTAAATTGAAGCAGATAAGCCATTTGGCAAAATCCAGCACACTTCTTATAAAAACAGTAAAAAAACTAGGAACAGTAGGGAATAAACTCAAAGTGATGAAGGCCATATGAAAATCTACAGCTAACACCACATTCAAGGACAAGACAAGGATTCCTACTCTTACCAACATTATTCAAAGTTGTAGTGTCAGCTTTAAACAGAGTAAACTAGACAAAAAGAAAAGAAATAAAATTCAACAAAATTAGGAGGAAATCTTTCCCTGTTCACAGATAACATAATCTTATGTATAGAAGTTTCTCATAAAGCTACAACAAAGTAATTTGGCAAAATTCAGGGAGCAATATCAACACCAAAAAATCACTTATGTTTCTATAAATTAGCAATTTAAAATTTTAAGAGGAAATCAAGAATAAAATTCCTTATACTTGAGCGAATATGAAAAATCAAATAAGTAGGTTTGAATTTATCAAAAGCTGTAAATGAGTTACATACAGAATTCTCAATTCATTGCTGAAAGTACTCAAAGAAGACATAAATAAATGGAAGGATATTCTTTGTTCATGAATTTGAAGACTAAATATTGCTAAGGTGCCAATTCCACCCAACGTGATTTACAGATTCAATACAATCTTAATCAAAATTCCAAATGATATCTTAGCAGAAATGGAAAAAACAATCAACAAATTTGTATGGAGGATAAAGGAATTTAAAAAAAATCCTTAAAAGTGGAGAATATTGGAGCCCTAACACTTCCTGATTTTAAAATTTATTACAGGGCTAGAATAATCAAAACATCATGACACTGGTAGAAGGGTAGACATAAAGACCAATAGTATTTCAATAAAAAAAGATCAGAAATAAACCTTCATATCTATGGCCAAATGATTTTTAGAAAGGGTGCCAAATCCTCTCAATAGAGAAAGAAGAGTCTCTTCATAATATGGGTTTGCAATGCCCTGATGAGTAAAGTATAGTCTGATCTGGAAAAAATATATATGGTTTTAGGAAAACTGGACAGGTATATGCAAAAGAATGAATGTGGACCACTACCTCTAACCATATACAAAAATTGACTCAAAAGGAACCAAATACCTAAATATAAGAACATAAATTTACAAGTCTTTTGGATATTGAATTATGTATACCAAAAATCTTATTATTAACAAAATTCTATTCCTATGGGAATGATTAAGTAAAATGAAATAGTGTGGTTGGGGTAAACCTCAGTGAAATTTTTCATTTGATTAAAGACTTGAAGCAGGAAGACTAAGGCATACATTTTCATGGGAAGAAATTGTTACAAACAGGGGAAGACTAGTGCATAGGATCTGTGCATGGGGTGAGCTGTGGAGTTTCAGGAACTTGGAGGAGGTCCATTAAAGAAAAGTGACAATCCTTTGCTAGGAGTCAGGGTAATAACCACCAAGTACATGTGCATGGATGGTGATAATTGGTATGGATGAAAAATTTAGTGGAGGAAGTCGAAGGAGAGAATAGGGCCTGCTCTCTTGAAACTTAAGTAACAGAAAATTCTTCAAGGAAGATGTCACATTAGGTCAACCCAAATGAAGTTAAGTAGAGAGTCATATAATTACCTGGAGGAAGTGAGACTCAGACAAATGGAATCATAAAAACAACATTCAGTAACTCTACGTTGTGTCTTTTTATCTCAATCTTTTGCATCATTTTCTTTTAATAAAATTTTTGTAGTGAATATAACATATTGGATTTTTGAATTATGACTGTCTGATACACTTTGACTTTTCAGAGGAATTTAATCTACATATTACATATAAATTAAAATTTTCTTTAATATATGCAATTTAAGACAGTGAGAAATGCTTAAAGGAAGTTAAGGAAATTTATGGTTCATTTTAGAAATACCAGTAATACAGGGGGTGTAAAGAGAAGGTTAAAAGAGAGCAGATAGGAAAGAAAATAATAAATACATCAGATCCAAATAGGAAGAGCACACTGAGAAGAGTTGATATAGACATTTAAGCACAATTTTGTACAAATAAAATACATAGGGCTTCTAATGATGGGAACGTTCCATGTTTTTGCTCCTACAGACCAGGAACATAGTAATGATTTAAAAAAACAAATAGATATATATTTTATATTAAATAAATAAATGTGCAATCTATTTAAATATTCTAAGATTACATATTTATTGCAATTGTACAATAAAAACAGCATAATCAAATTAGGACAAGGATAAAAATATAATGATGTGAACACACTAGTGCTTCACATAATATTAAAAACTAAGCATTATATTTAGAATGAATTAATGAAAGTCTCTCTTAGAAAAAGAAATGAATAAAAATATAATCAGTTTAAGACATCTTGACTAAAATGATGAGGGCATGCAATCTTATTTATATCCCATGATTCAAAGTATAAACTAAAACTTATAAACCTTATATAAGCTAAATAATAGTGAATAGTATAAGTATAATGATATTCTTTCCTCAATTAAAACAAATGAACACATGGATGCATAGTTTTGATAGGGATTATATGGGAACTCTATGCTTTTTATATAAATGAATAGGAAGGCTGTAGCCCCATTATATCTTGATAATCATGCAGTATTAAATTTCACGAGTGGTCCTTTATATGTTAAAATTTTATAATATAAATGTTATATTATTAAATGAAGTTAACCACCATGACCAAGCTATGAAAACTCTCTCTGCCCCAGTTTCAAGAACTGTAAAATTCAGCCATTCAAATATATTTATTGAGGCACTTTTCTAAGTATTGGGGATACAGAATTTAATATAATTGGCAAAAACCTTGTGTTCATTGAGGTTTCAATGTGGGGAAAGCAGTGAGTAAAAAAAAAGTTATAATCAAAATATATAAAATGTTACATAGGGATAACTGCCATGGGAAACAAATGCCATGCTGATGAGGGATGAGTCATGTGTGACTGTAAATAGGGTGGTATGGGATGGTCTTATGAGCAAGGGAATGAGAAAAGACCCATGCAGTTATCTGGAGAAAGTGAATTTTAGGAAGAAGAAATAAGTTCAATTACTCCAGGTAGCATCAGTTCTAATTTGAGTAGGGGATGCTGAGGTAAGGGCAGCTGCTCCAAAATGAGTGAGGTAGATACAATGATAAAGGATGATTTCATAGAAATAAGGAGTAGAGGTAAAATCATGTAGGACTTGTAAGCCCCTGAAAATTTTTGATTTTTACTCTTAATGTGATAGGAAGTCTTATAGGTTTTGTGAATAAAGTGACAAGATACAACCTATGTTTTGATCTATCAGAGTGTTATCTTGTGAAAGTAAATAAATTATGTTAATTATATACCTAAAGTCTTTGTATATTGTTTGGCATTTATTTGGTGTTCTTTAAATATAATCTTTATTTTGCTATTATTGTACAACATCAATCATTTACAAACAAAAATTATTGTTCATATTTTATCATGTTCAATTCCAGTCTTATTTTATCAAATTTTTAAGTAGTTCAACTTTTACCATACGTTGAATTTTGACATACCACCATGAACAAAATGATTTTTTCTTAAACATATTTCAGACTACATCTCCAATTAAATATGGCATGCAATAGGGAAAATAGAGGAAAATTTTAAGTATTCTAGTGGATTAACATTTACAAAGGTTATATGATATTTATTTAATAATATCTTAAATGCATTTTATAATATGCTACAGGAGGACAGGATAGTCTAAATTTAATTAAAGATAAGCAATTCCTTAACAAATTAGTGTCTGAAAAAAGTTGAACTTAAAGGTTCAGCAAGTGTCACTTCCATTGCCTGGAGCCCTCCCTCTTATGTATGACTCTAAAGAGAGCACTTCTCACCTCTTTGTTACTTAGATTATAAATGAATGGATTCAGCATGGGGACCACCATGGCATAAAGGAGAGAGGCCAATTGATTCTTCTCCAAGGAGTAGGAATTTTTTAATTTTAAATAAGTAAAAATATAAGTGCTAATAAAAATAGTGACCCCCAGGACGTGGGAGGCACAAGTGGAGAAAGCTTTGTGCTTTCCTGAGGTGGAATTAATTCTCAGAATAGTAGACAGAATGGACCCATAGGACACAGAGATTGTCATAAGAGACACCATTACATTTAAACTCCCAAAAATGAAGATAAAGATTTCAGTATCATACATGTCAGTGCAGGACAGGGCTAAAATTGGGGTTATGTCACAGAAAAAGTGATACATTACATTGGATTTGCACAAATGCAAACTGCTCATATAAAGAACAATGACTAATGACTCAGTAAATCCATTCACAGAGGACCCAGTCATTGCATGGCAGAGTCTTGGTACATAAGAACTTGGTAATGAAGATGTTTGCAGATAACTACATAGTGGTCATAGGCCATTGACAAGAGAAGGAAAAATTCAGTGATAGCCAAGAAGAAAAAGAAATACATCTGGGTGATGCAGCCTATGAATGAAATATATTTTTTGGAAGTCAGTAAGTTCTCCAAGGTTTTAGGAGTAATGGCAGTTGAGTAACCCAAGTCAAGGAATGACAGATGACTGAGGAAAGAGTACCTGGATGTGCGAAACTGGAGATCCAAGTGAATCATGAATATCATCCCTGCAATCCCCAGCACAGTAATCATGTATATCAAGAGAAAGAGCACAAAGATGAGCCACTAGATCTCTTCAAAATCTGTCAGTCCCTTAAGGATGAAGACAGGCACATTTGTGTTATTTCTACTTCCCAGCATCCAGGTCTTATAATCTGTTGATAAATCAAAGGAGATACTGAGCAGGAATGACCCCAAAAGTATTTTGTTTATAAGAATGAACTGCCACTTTTAAAACTAGTTTAATGGTTCTAGAAATTCATTATAAGTAGTAGTTTGCAAAATATGTCTAAAAAAAATCTTAATTTGACAGCCAAAGATAAATTAGGTATAAATCAGCTTTGGGATTTTTATATAATAGTAACTTTTATAAATATTGCATAAATAGAATGAACATTATACTTTTATAAAGAGTCCCCTTAATTATATATTCAGATTAAAATATTATACCATATTTCTTAATATTGCCCACATTAATTAGATAAGACAAAGGGCACAGAAAGGTAAGTAATTTACCCAGGGTCCCAAACATTAAGTATTGTTGGCTCTGTGATTCTCCCAAGATTGGTTGAGGCAAGAGATCATGGTCATAGCACTATATTCCTACTTCTATTTGATTTCAGTAAAAAAAGTGCTAGCTATGTATTAAACAATGATAGAGAGTTTTATTGTATCATTTACTTCTTTTGTATCCAATATTATTTAGTACCACTACAACAAAGAAATTAAAACCTTCGTTTTATTAATATTATGACCACACATTTCTATTAATTTTAAGAAGATATGTCTTAACAGATTATTTAGTCAAATTTCATAAAAAATTTATGTTTAAACATATATATATTGCTTAATGATTCTGATTCCATCAATTGTATGTTTCCTTTTCAAAAATCCTGCCAATTTTTAGGGAAGGCCTACATGAGATGTACATATTTGTTTTGTATATAATTCTAATATTATCCCCATTATTTTAGAAAAACTAAAATGATCTGACTTGCCAGGAGTCAAAGTAGGTGAAAAACTTCCTCCAGCAAAATCTGACTAGAAAGTTTTCAATCACAAGTTTTCTGCCCAAGTAAAATATGTAAATAATTTAAGAAGCCTGAAATTTCTGTGTTACAATAATTCTTTACTTTAAGATAACTTAAGCTTAATTTTTGAGTATTTATTTTCATTTGTGAGGTACAACAAATCATCCTAAATATTTTGTTCAGATCCTGGTCAAATAGAAATTTCACCTAGAAATTATTTCTTACTAGTATACCAACTTTGAACCCAAACAGAGGAGAGTATCCTTTTCCTTTCACCCTGACAATTCCATGCCACCCTTTATATTGTGGATTGCTTGAAAATGCAACATTTGGTCATCTATAAGACCAGTTTCCAAGGAAGTTTTCTTGGTATGATGTCAAAGATAAATGTTCAAGGAATAATGCATCCTTGTTAAGTTTGAAACAGGGTTGCCCCACTTTAGCAGCCATGTAATGTTGAGCAACATATTTGGTATTCTTTTGTGAGGCTCTATATTATGACTGAGTATAGAAGAGTTATTATAGAGAAATAGTTAATTAATCTCTGGCTGAAAGTGCAAATCTTAAACCACCAAGAATAGAATAACATATTTTTTATAATGTGACACTATCATAGGATTAAACAGTAATTATACAAGTTATTTTCACAAAAAAACATAGAAGAACGTGAAAGTAGTTCATAAATATTGTTATTTTTTAGATATATTTTCTTCCACTAATCCCTTTAATCCATATAAAGTTTATTTTATATGTTTACTTATGTGTTTATGTAATTTTATCACACCGAATAATTTTCAATAATATTCCGATTTATTATTAAATATTTACAATACTCCAACATTTATATTATAATAGACTCTTGTAAAACCCACAACTCCATGTCTTTTGTATTGACTGGAGAAGCATAACTAAGTTTTTTCTGGGGGTGTGCGCCAGCTGATGAAGAGGCATTTTTGAGGTATCAGAAGGAAAATATGGTTAATTTTCCAGTTAGATTTGAAAATAAAACTAATGCATCAACACAGCACATGTACTATTGTATTCAGGCACAATGTTTGTTGAATTGTTTTATTGTTTAGTGCATAGTCTTTTATTATATTTAAAAACAAAAACAGGTTTTACAAACATTGTTATGATAATACAATTGTACTGCTGTGTTGAATAAATTGACACCCCCAAACCTGATTGGAAAATTTCTACCATATTTTCCCTGTGATATCTCAAAAATGTCTGTTCTTCAGCTGGTGGACAGTTCTAGAAAGAAGTTTGTGAAATTTACTTTATTATTTAGTGTATTGGCTTTTAATATAGTAAAATAAATTTGAGAGAAGAAACTAATAATCAGTCCTGAGATGTGTAAAATTTTTGATTATGTGAAGTTCAAAAGCTTACTTCCTTTATATACAACCAGGTGAAATGTATTCTTGTGAATCTTTCATTAATTAATGAAAATTAAGTAAATTTCCATGTAGATTTAGAACAACTACTACAAGAAAAACTGTTTATACTGCAGAGTTTGTAGAGAATTTGATGGTATGGATCAAGGAATTAGAAATTAATATATTATATATTTGATGAAATATGAATGTAGAATTCTTCAATTCATCAAAAATTCAATGCTACTGAGGAAAGTTTATTTGGCAATTAAAAGGACAGCATTAATTTGTTTCAGAATATGTGACCTAGGGGGTTAATATTTTCTATGTTATTGTCACCTCAATAGTCTGCTTATACCTTGTAAAATCACCATAAGTCAAGTTTTTTCCCTAGCATTGAAATAAATTTTAATAGGCATTAAGTGCACTTTCAAACAATATTGTGTTAATGCAAGGGTTCCTAACATTTTTTGTCCCACGGACCCTTTTGCCTATCAGGAGAAAAACCAAAAACCTCTTCTCAGACTGTAGTGGGAGATAGTTTTATGAAACTCAACTAGCGTCAGTTCTAACAACTACCATAATTTTAAAGTATGGAAGAGCATAAGTAATTTTTCAATATTTCCAACAACAGTAATGTGATATGAAATGAATATTACTGCAAAATATTGCATACATTCAAAAGTGAAGGAATGTTAGATTTCAGTTAAAAGGCAGAGATAATAAAGATGATAAGATCATTTTTTTCAATTCAAGCTCATGGACCCCTGAAATATTTCCATGGACCCTTTGGTGGTCCCTGGACCCCTGGTTAAGAACCCCTGTGTTAAAGTATAATTTATAAAAATTTTTGTGACCAATCTCTTTTGTTGAATTTTTATTTTTTGGACTCCAATATATCACTTCTAATAATAAAATAATTTTGGTAAAAGATTAGGTCTAAGAAAGAGAAAACAGTCATGATGTATTTGTCCCACATTTCAAAAAATGAGAACTTTATCCCAACAATTATTCAATGTCATTATTACTTTAAAAATTTCTTTTCCTTCTTTTAATCCTTTCAATATTTAGTGTGATTTGAAGCTCTATTAAGGAATTTATAATTTTCTGGGGAATTGGCTCTTGTTATTTTATATTCACATTCAAATCTCGGGAAAACTACTTTTTCTAATAGTACTAGATTGCACAGTTGTATTTTTATGCTTATATTTGCAGGAATAAATATTTCTCTCCTTTTACCATTGATCTATTTCTTATAGATATCCTATAGTTGGGACTTGCTCCTTAATAGACTCAATTAAAAGGCTTTTAATTGGAGTGTGTAAGCTACTTACATTTAAAATCATTATTTATATGCTATTTTCATTTTATATCATGATTTTAAAATTTTGATTCTTTTGTGGCTTCTTTTTTCTTAATATAACATTTAATAATATTAAATTTGATTCCCTCATTTGGGTTTTTAACCATATTTCCTCACATTATATTGTTATTGTTTTCTCTGGGGATAAAATATGCAACATTAAATTCTTTTATTGCTCCTCATATTAGTATGACTTCTTCTAGGCAACCAAGATAGCAGCAGAAGACACTCCAGGGTCTGTTCAACTGCAGGATATTTGAAAAACTACAATAAAAGGCCATAGTATCTTCCTGAAAATTCTAGAAGAGAGTTAAAGGATTGCAGTAACAGTATGAGTCATGAGTCAAGAAAATGCAACTTAAATCTAGTAGCAAATGCTGGCCTCTATTCCAACCCTCCCCTGACACAGTGTGGAGTGGATCTCAGGTCTTACTGTGTGTCCCTTATTCTGTTTATGAGGGAATAGAATAAGCCATATGGGCATACTGGATACCATGTATGTTGTTTCTAATCTATCCAGTGGCAGCCTAAAAGTCTAAACTAGTAAAGCCATCTCTGTTTGTTCTTCTCAGAACTTGCCTTACAGTCCAAAACAAATTACAGTTTAAGCAATGTAGATAACAATCAACTCAAAGTGGCATGGGGCAAAAATTCCTGGCTCTAAGACAAACAGTAGAGCACCCTGAAGTGGAGAGTTCTATTACCTAGAATAAGGAAGTCATTCCAATTTCAATAAACATGAAATATCTAAAGTCCTAAAACAAGATAAAAACAAGACATAAGGTTCAGAAAATGAGAAGACTCTACACTTTGCCTCAATCTGACCTTCTTGCTAGAAGAGCTAAACTCTTTATGATTGCACTATCTAACACAGAACTAATTTGCAAAGAGAGTGAAAAGTGCTTAATGCATTGATTTTTCTGTTTTGATTTTGTTAGCTCTTGAAACTCAGTTTTATATTTTGCATATAATTACCTGGATACAAACTTAAGAAACAGATGGGGGACTAAACCCTGTAGTTAAAACCTTAAAATATTAAAATGCACTTTATGAAACAAAAGTTTACAAGACAGACATAGACACAAGAAATTATGGTACATCCAAAAGAACAAGATAGAACTTCAAGAAGACCAAATGTTGGATATACAGAAGGAAGTATCAGTGAAATCAAGGACAGCAAAATAAAATGATTCAGGCTGAAGAGGAGAAAGAAAAAAGAAAAAAGATGAAAAAGTGAACAGAACATTGGAGACATTAAAAAAACAATATAGATAACTGTAGTCCACAAAGAAAATTAGAGAAAGGAGCAGGGAGAACATTCAAAGACATAATGGCAAAAAACTTCTCTAATTTAATGAAATACAAGGACATATTAAAGAAGACCAGCAAAAATTAACAGGATAAACTTGAAGGTAACCATGCCCAGAGAGTAGTAAACAGGTAGTGTATAAACACAAGGAGAGATTTCTGAAATCTTCAAGAGAAAAACAACATATCATGTGAAAGTTCATCCCTATATAATTAATTGCTTATTTCACAGCAAAACCCATAGAGGCTGAAGGCAATGGAATGAAATATTTAAGTGTTGATTGAAAACAATTTCATCAGAGAATTTTTAAATCCAGCAAGACTGTCTTAAAAATGAGAGAGAAATTAACATTACCATATAAACAAAAGCTGAAGGAGATGACCATTTATAGAACTGCCCTACAAGTCTGATATAGGAAGTTCTTCAGGCTGAAAGGAAAGGACACTAGACAGACTATCAAAGCATCATAATGGAGTAAAGGTTTCTGGTAATAGTGTCTACAGGGGTAATAATAAATCCCTGTATTATTGTATTGCATTTTTGTATGCAACTTCAAATTTCATTTGTACAGATTCTAAATATCATATTATATACTAATTGCATTTCTATGATTTAGTATATTTAATTTGTAAAATTATCATTTGTAGCAATTAAAACAACAAATCAGGGGTATTTTTGGGTATTGTGTTATTGATTTTAAATTGGAAATCAAGTGAGATGGTTTTAGGCTTAAGATGTGTTTAAGCTCAATAGTAACCACAAAGGAATTATCGGTAAAATAAACAGAACAAAATGAGTAAAGATCATATTAATATAATACAAAATATTGTATAGACATAAAGTAGTCAATAATGTAAGAATTGAGGGGCAAAAATACACACGTGCAACCAATGTTTACAACATTAAATAGAAATGGACTAAATCCATCCAAAGGCAGATATTGGACAATGGTTAACACTTTATGCTTTTTACAATAGACTTAACTTAAATTCAAAGACACAAGTTGGTTGCACGTGAATGGATAGACAAAATATTTGGTGCAAATAGTATCCAAAGAAAGCTGCTGTAGCCATAATAATATCAGCTAAAAAAGGTCTTCAATTCCAAAACTGTTAAAAGGGACAAAAGAGAACACTGCACACTAGATATTGATGAAGTGGTAAATTCAGTAAGAATACAAGGCAATTATAAATATGTATGCACTGAAACAGCAGAAATCCTTGAAAATGAAACAAATATTGAGACTTTTGAAGGAAGAAATAGATGGTGGTGTGATCTAATAAACTTCAATATGCAACATTTGATAATGGATAGAACATGTACATAGAAGGTTTATAAGGAAATGGAAGATCTGAGTGATACTATAAACAATCTAGATTGAATAGAATTATGTGAACACTACACACACAAGAGAAAAATAAACATTCTTCTCTAGTGAACATGGAGCATTCTCCAAAATAAATAATATATTATGTCACAAGACCAAAAAAATTTAAAACATTGAAATCTTACAATGAATACTCTTTGACAAAACTGAAATGATACTAGAAATCAGTAACAGGGATATACTTAGGAAAAATCACTGATATGTGAAAATTCAAAAAGTACACTCATAAATCAACAATGGGTCAAAGAAGAAATAACAAAGGCAATTAGAAAATATCTTGAGGTCAATGAACAAAACAAAATATACCAAATCTTACAGATACAAGAAAGACAGTGATGAAGGAGAAATTTATATCTCTGAATTCTTACAGCTGATAATGGAGAAAAATCTCAAATATGAAACTTAACCCCACAAGTTTCTGTATTTGAAAAAGGGCATAAAAATCCAAAGAAATAAGTTGGAATGTTATTGCCAAAATTATAGTAGAGGTAAATGAAATAAAGAATAAAAATAAAACAGAGAAGATCTATGAGACCAAAGATTGCTTCTTTGTAAAGATTAATAAAAATCATGACTAAACTTTAGCTAGACTAAGACAGGACAGAAATAACTATAATCAGAAATTAAAGATGAACATAATTATAGACCACATATTAATAAAATAGAGTATAATAGAATATTATGAACAGTTGTGCCCTAACAAACTAGATAAGCCAGGTAAAATGGACAGATTCCTAAAACCATACAGATTACTTATTCTTATTCAAGAAAAATTAGAACTCAATAGACCAATAACAGGTAAAGATGAAATCAATAATCAAAATCTCCAAACAAAGAAAATCACAGGACCAGATAGGTTCACTGGTGAATTTTACCAAACATTCTAAAAACAGCAATCCTATTCATATTTTACCAAAAAATTGAAGAGCAGGGAATGCTTCCTACCTTGTTCTATGTGGTGAATATCACCCTCATACAAAAGCCAGATAAAGATACCATAATAACATTATGGACTAATATTCCTTATTATACTGGAAGGAATAAAAGAAAGAAGAGTAGGAAATTAACTCAAAATTATAAAGGTCTTATAAGAAAATCCCACAGGTAACATCATATTCAAGGACAAGATAAGGGTGCCCCTAACACCAATGTTATTCACTACTGCAATGTCAGTTCTATTCAGAAAAATTCGGCAAGAAAAATAAATAAAAGATATTTAAATTGCAAAAGAATAAGTAAAACTTACCCATTTGCAGATAACATGTCCTACATATAGGAAATTCTGAAAAATCTGCAAGACAGCTGAGAGCTAATAACTAATCAGCAAAGTGGAGGGGAAAATATCAATGGAAAAAAATATGTAGTTTCTACACATGACTAATGAACAATTTTAAGAGGAAATGCAGGATAAAATTCTGTGTTTTACTTTAAGAAGGAGAAGATGTAGCCTAATGGCTTGAAAACCTGCTTCCCATGTTTGAGGCCCCAGTTCAATACCTTGTACGTCCTTAAAAATAGCGATATACTAGATCAATCATAAATAATAAAATAACTAGGATATAAATGGCTTATACACATAAAATTGTAAAACATAGTTTAAAGTACTAAAAAAATTCCTAAATAAATGGAAGGATAGACCGTGATTATGGATTTGAAGATAAAATATTCTTAAAGTGTTGAGAGACATCTTAGCAGAAATGGAAAAGACAATCAACAAATACCATGGAAGGGTAGAGGCCCAAATAGACAATAACATCTTGAAAAAGAAGTAGAATGTTAGAGCACTAACACTTCCCTATTTATTACAAGGCTACAGTAATCAAAACATGACACTGCCACAAAGTACAGACATAGTGACCAATAATGAAAAATGAAAAAAGTGCAGAAATAAACCTTCATGTCTATGGCCAATTGATTTTTTTCAATGGTTGCCTGATCCACTTAATGGGGAATGAATAGTCTCTTCAACTTATGGCTGGATATCCATATGCAAATGAATGAAAGTGTATCCCTGCTGCTCACCATATACAAAAATTAAATTAAAATAAATAAAATATCAAAATATAAGAACTATAAAATCTGATGGGAATTGAATTATGTACCCTTTAAAGTTTGTACTTAACTTCAATCCACTATAGAATGTGTGAATCCATTTTAAAATAAGACCTTTTGATGATGGCATGTTTAGTTAAGGTGTGGCCAACTGAATTAATTTGGTTTGTAATCCAATTACTGGAGTGCTTTATAAGTGGAATGAAATTCAGATGTAGAAATAAAGCCACAGAAGAAGCTGTAAATCTAAAGGACCTGGAGTAGAAAGGAGAATGCCATCACCATGTGTATTGGCCCATGTCAGAAAAAAACAAGGATGAAGGATGCTGGTTCAGTTGCTGTGTAAAAGAGTTCAGATGCTTTACAGAAGTTTTGGTATATAATTTCCATAAAACTTGGTAATCACACTTCTAGGTATATACCATAAAACCTTGAAATCAGGGACTCAAACCCATGTTTGCACATCAATGTTCATAGAAGCACTATTCACAATTGCCAAAAGGTGGAAGCAACCTAACAGGCTATCATCACAAGAATGGTTAAGCAGAAGGTGATATATACAAACAAAAAAGGAACATTAATTTCTCACACATGCAACATCAAGAAGTTGAAGACAGCATTTTGAGTGAAATAAGCAAGACTCAAAAGGAAAAATATTGAATGATCTTACTGATTAGGAACAATTATAATATGTAAATTCATGAAGTCAGAAACTAGAATATAGGTTTGCAGGGTCAACTTTGGGAGTAGGGAATAGGGACTTAATGCTTAATTACTATAGAAATTCTTTCAGGTGATGGAAAAGTGTTGCCAATGAATGGTGATGAGGGTAGCAGGAAATCATTAGTCAATGACTATTAGCATCATTTAGTTTTATATTTCTAAGTAGTTAAAATATGAATATTTAGTTTTATTTGATTTTAATTCAGTTCTAATTTTATCCTTTTATTTCTATCATTTTTACATTAAATTCATTGGTTTTATTTTATAATATAGATATAATGATTTTTTTACTGCTAATAATAAAAGGAAATTAATTTTTCCATATTCATCTCATTGCCACTTTATCTGACAATGCTAAACATTCATCCTGACATCCATTATATAAGTATCCTAGAGTCAAACATTTTAATTCCTATTTAACTGTGAATAACTTAATGTCACATTTTTAGTTTAATTTTAATTTTGAACTTGAATGTTCTTTCAGTTTTTATATTTTGAATATTAATTTTAAAATAGATTTTATTTTTGTCAGATAATTTAACTCTGTTAGCTAAAATTTTAATTTATTGAAATTTATCTATTGATTGTAATAAATTTTTATAAATACTCATTTTTTCTAAGAAAGTTTCAAATGTTCTGCCAATTTCAAATGATCAAATATATAATTCAGAGTTAATACATTTGTGGGAAGCATTTTACTGCTGGATTAAGTAAACAATACTTATGTTTTGTTCACTATGCCATTTCATTTAATGAATGTATTTTGCAATTTTTGGTTGAATATCTAAGACATAACAGATACTTTATACAGGATATATAACAAAACATAAAAGATCTTTGTCCTCTTGGGTCTGATATACTGGCTGGGAGATAGGGAGAAATATACACAGGTAATGGATATGTCATGTTAGAATGTCAAAACTAATATTAACAACAACAAAAAAGAAAATGCAATACAGTCTAGGGAGTGAGATTTGGGGGTCAGTAACTGGAACTAATATAGTCAGGACAGTCCTCAATAAAAAGTTGGCATTTCATCAGAGATTTGAAGATTTAGTCATACAAATTCATGAGAAGAAATTTTCCCAAACAGTGGAAGAGCAGTGCAAAGGGCCATGTGCATGTGGTGGGCCAAGCAGTTTGAGGAACTTGGAGGAGGCCCATCTAACAAGAGTGATATTGTATATCATGGAGTGGGGGTAATAATCAGCCAACTCTATGTGTATGGATAGTGATAGCTGTTATGAAGGCAAAACCATGTGAAAGGGATACATGGGGATTATAAGATGTGCTCTCTTAAAAAAGTGATTGAATGAAAATTCTCTAAGGTTAATGTCACATTTAGTAACCTTATAGAAGTGAAATAAGAGTCATAAAATTACCTGAAGGAAACAAGCCTCAAGCAAATGGAATCATAAAAACAACATTCTCTAATAATTAGTTATTTTGTGCTCTTTTGTATCAATGTTTTGCATCATTTTGAATTAATAATAATTCTATAATAAATGTAATATATTGAATTCTGTATTTGACTCAGTACGATAATATTTTCTCATTTTAGAGGAATTTATTCTGCATAATAAATATAATACTAATTTTTCTCTAATATATGAAATTTTATTATATTAAGAATTCTAGTTTCCTTTTAGAAATGTATTTTTCTTTATCATTCTGTATTTCTTATTTGTTGCCCTTAGATATTTTATGATAATAGTTCTATTTCCCTCTCACCCTATTCTATATTTTGTGGGGCAAGTTTCTTCCTAAAAATTCTAACTTATTATACACCATGTTCTCTAAATGACCACAAAATCTTGACTTCATTTTTGAATAGGCCTTTAATCTCTGTGCATGGATATGAATGACTTGGAATTTACATCATATCAAAATATCAATTTCATTTCTTATGTTATTTTTAAATATATTTTAATTCGAGAGGCTGCAAACATACAAAACCATCATGCACATGTGGAATTCCCATATAACACACCTCCACCAACACACTACATTTTTGTGGAGTATTTGTTAATGTTTATGAGATATAAGACTATTACCACTGGCTATGTTCTACAGCACACACCTGGTACATTTTTTCTATACCCCCCTATTATTAACAGTACAACATTGACATTGATGCAAGAATACCACAACACTGCTATCTACTACAGTCCACAGGCCACATCAACTGCATTTTCCCATGCTTCACATTCTTACAACCTTGAAATAGTGGTGTGCATTTGTTCTGGTTCATAGAAGGACATTCTTGTATTTGTACTATTAGCCACAATTCTCATCCTCTTGTGGGTTCACTATATTATTCAGACCCTAGATTATTTTGTAGCTTTCTTTCAATTGACATTTACATCCCTAGACTACCCTGTTCAACCACAATCCCATTTATAAACTAACTGTGTTAGTTCTACACACTGTAATGTGTTACTATCAACTCTATATATGTCCACACTTTCGTGGTCAAGTTAATTAAAAATTTTATAGACATTAAGCATCAGTACACCTTCTCTTCTTCTTAAATCCTAATAATCTACACTTTAGGTTTTAACTCCATGTGTTTGTTCTCTGTATTTAGTTAATATTAGTGAGACCTTGTATTATTTTTATTTTGTATCTGGGTTATTTCACTTAACATAATGTCTTCAAGGTTCATCCATGTTATCATATGTGTCCCAACTTCATTTCTTCTTACAGAAGCACAGTATTTCATTGTATGAATATACACCATTTTTTTATCCATTCCTTGGTTGATGGCTTCTTCGGTTGTTTCCATCATTTGGCAATTGTGAATAACACCACTATAAGCATCACTATGCAGATATCTGTTCATGTCACAGTTTTCAGTTTTTCTGGATATATTCCTAGTAGAGGAATTGATGGATCATACAGCAGTTCCATATTTAGCTTCCTGAAGAACCGCCAAACCATTTTCCACAGAAGATTCACCATTTTACATTCCCACAAACAGTGAAAAAGTGTACCTATTTCTCCACATTCTCACCAGCACTTATTTTAATTTAATAATGGTCATTCTATGTTGTGTGAGATTATATCTCATTGTTGTTTTGATTTGTATTTCTGTAATAGTTAGTGACATTGCATATTTTTTCATATGCTTTTTGTTCATTTCTATTTCCTCTTGGAGAAATGTTTAAATTTATTGTCCATTTTTTAATTGGATTGCTTGATCTTTTATTGTTGAGTTGTACAATCTCTTTTATTTTATTTTATTATTTTATTTTTTATTAACTTTTTATTTATTTTTTATATAACTATATATATTTTTAGGATACATTGATTACATAAATGTTACACAGAGATTTCAGGAGTACCCATATGCCACCACCCCTATCCCTCCCACAACCCCCCACATGCACATCTCTCAGTGTGGCATAACACCTCTGATAGATATACACATTTTGGGGCTTTGCCATCAGGCATAGATCACAGTTCAGGCCATAGACGACCCTCTTTCCCATACAGTTCCAAATGATACATGATCATACAAACTGGCCTACATCCTCAATTGCAGCATCATCCATGACAATTCCCAGGCTCCCCCCAAAAAATAAAATAAAATAAAAAAATAAAAAAGTAAAAAATAAATTAAAAAAATACAAAAAGAAAAAAAACCCACATTACAATTGCACTTCCCTCACTCTGCTCCCAAAGTGTCCAGTGACCCTGGCTCCACATAATTTTGCAATTTCTTGCATTGTGTATATTATAAGTCTGTATCAGGACTCCAACAAGTCCATTCTAGTCCATAGTTCTTCCCCCAATCCCAAGGAGTCTGGAATGGTGATGTCCCCTCCACAATGGAAGGGATTATGCTGCCTGCAGCTGCAGGTTCTCTGGATTCCCCTGCATAGCCGTCTTCCATCATCAACTCCCAAACTGGTGTCCTGGTTGAGTCCATTGAGTTGTAGCATAGGAGTTGCAGGTCCACCGTTTCTGGACCTGGTTGGCATATGGTCAGCCTGTAGTCTCCGGTCTATGAAAGTACACCTAAAACTATGGCATCAAATATAGGTTTGAATAGAAGAGACATTTGGAACATGTGCAGTGTAGACATATTTTGGGCAGTTTCTATCACTCTCTGGAGCAAGAATACCAAGTTAGGGCCCACTAGTAAGGCACCAAACTCTGGGATTATCTGCCCTGGTATAGGATCTGGATATCTCCAAAGCCCTCTGGGGCCCCTCTCTTTGGGGTGATTTCTATATTGGAAGTCTAGGAGGTCCTACTGGGATTTGATAACTCTTACCTCTGGGTTGCCCTCCCGACTCATCTTGAAGTCTCTTAGCCCTATGAACTCATTTGTCTTTACCGTTTCCCCCTTTTATTTGAAGTCTCTTCCCAGTTTTACTGCCCAATGGAATTTGTTAGTCATCCCTCGTTGCCAGGGAGGCTCATCCCCGGGAGTCATGTCCCATGCTGGGAGGAAGGTAATGTATTCATATTCTGAGTTTGGCTTAGAGAGAGGCCACCTTGAGCAACAAGGAGGTTCTCCAGAGGCAACTCTTAGGCACCCCTTAACACTAGGCTATTTCAATTTCAATAGTAATGACTCATAAGGCTGGTCATCAATAACAGGGGCCCATCAATGGATTATCTTCCTTTGCCAGTCACTGCCCCTGTACTCAGGGGGATGTTGCTACTTATCTGGGCAATATGACAGAGATCTCCAGGATTGCAGTTCAGTGTTCTCCCATTTAGTGATTAATACTTCACCCCATGACCATGTCCCATGAGCCTTTGAACAATTATGTATGGCTTTTATGTATGTTCAGGTGGACTTCCTGCCATGCACCCCCAACCTTGACAACCACCCTCCAATGCTCCTCTCCCTTCCACATTGTGACCCTTCTGTGATCCATAACCTCTTCACATGTGAAGCCATCACAGTAACCAATTGTAATGAATAGGAAAATGAAATAATAATGGTATTTAAAAGTAAGAGTTAAAATATAGGTGAACTTGTTAATACAAAATAATTTTAGAAAATTAAAAATATAAATAAAAAATAGAAAAAGGAAAACAAAATTATATTAAATGATTGGGCTATTCAAAAAATGTAAAAAAATAAATAATATATATATATAATGATATATATATATATATATATATATATATATATGTATAAGTTTTTGTTTTTTTCCCCGAATTCCCAAATTGTGCCATGCTGATCTAATTTCTGCTATCCAGTCTATTTCATGCCACTTTCCTCTTATCACTCTCAGGCTGACCTCCTTTTATCATTTAATTTTCAAAGAAGCTTTGGGTCACAGCAGAGCCACAGACAAAATACAAGACAGTCTTATGTACTCAACCCCCTTCTCCATTTCTCCCCATGCCGAAATCGTTTTGTATGTGAATGGCAGCCCCAACATAACTGACATACAGATAGTGAAACATAATTCCTCAACATTGTCATTGGTCCACATCAAGGTCCCCATTTTAGATCGTACACTTTTGTAATTTTTGATGCCTGTCATCTTGTCCCGTACCCACCACAGCAAGGCAATGGAAAACACTTCCATGGGCCATCAAATGGCCTATATTCGATCTGCTGTGTCGCTCCCCACCACCCCTGGGCCCACAACACCCTCTGGCTCAACTCCCCAGATGACAGGATTCACAGATTCCCGACATAGAGTGTCCTGGCTCACCAGTTCATCCCCCACTGTGAACCATCCCTAACAACATCATTTAAATGCAAGAGTCAAAACATAGGAGAACTTAAAGAATAAAAAGCAGTTAGAGAAAAAATTTTATAAGACTAAAAATAGGAGAAATAAAATAAAATAAAATAAAATTTTTAAAAAAATTATTAAAAAAAAAGAAAACTGGGCATTTCCAGTGGATTGGACTTTTCAAACTATTTGAAAATAAAATAAAATAAAAACATATAAAATATAAAATAAAATAAAATAAAATAAAATAATAAAATAAAATAAAAAATAAAATAAAATAAAATAGAAAAACAGAAAATAATAATAAGAACTACATGTATACAAAAATTTTTGCCCGATTTTGCCTTGTCAGTGCTATATCTGATGTCCAGTCTATTTTGTGGCATCTTTCTCTTCTCACTCTCAAGCATCCCATCTTTTTACACTTAGCTTTCAAAGAAATTTTATGTCACAGCAGAGTCCCACATGGACTACCAGACAATCTCATGTATTGAAACTCCTCCTCCATTCCCCTCCTTACCAAAACCTTTTTCTATGTGGATGACAGCACCAACATAACTGACAAACAGATAGGGAAATGTGTTTCCCCAACATTGTCATTAGTGCACATCAAAGTCCACATTTTAGTTCGTGTACTTTAAAAAATTTTGATGACTTTCACCTTGTCCCATGTCCACCACGGGAAGACAATGGAAAACACTTCCATGGGCCACAAAGCCCCTCATTTAATCTACCCCATCCCTCCCCACCACACCAGGGCCCACAATGTCCCCTCAGTTTGACTCTCCAGTTGACAGGGTTCACAGATTCATGCCACATAGTGACCTGGTTCACTGGTTCATCCTCCACCGTGAACCATCCCTGCTCCTGTGCTGCCCCTCTGTCTATTTCTGAGTGAAACAGACCTATAAAAATGGGAAACCCATCTCCTTCCCCCCTGCCAAGCAGGTTCTCCGCCCGCCAACTCACTACACCACTACAGAAAGAATATTCTTACACTTCCCCGAGGCCCCCCATAAATACACCCCCCTGAA